>JAUMHQ010000058.1:7513080-7529973 GCA_032361165.1 Enteromius paludinosus
CAACACCCAGAGCCCCCTCTTGTGGCCACACACAGTAGACAACAAAGTCAACTTGAACATTTCCATTACATATGACAGATACCACTGTTTTTCCAGCCATGTTTCTTGTGTGGTTAGTTGTATCCATTAAGTGATTTTCTTATTGTGCTTCGCAGTTTCCTATCTGTAGAGACGTGGAATCGACATAGTCTCTTGTAGGAACAAATAACAGTGCATACTTGTGTTCCATTTTGTTGCTACGCGGCGTCGTACTAGCACGTGAGCAGACGAAAGTTGTTTGCACTACATGAACGACCTTACGTCGCTCTCATCCGATAACTGTTACTTTTCTCCGCGCTGATGACTGATCACAAATAACAATCGTTTGTGCTTAAAGGTTAAGCTAGATTCTTGCATCCTTTTCTACTGCACTGACTGACTGCTATAAACAGTTTTGCAATTGTTATATAATCATTTAAACCACTACCTTGTTGTGCACGACTCGTCCAATCATCTAGTGCGCAATTGATTTTAACAAAGGAACATTGAAAGATTACAATCCGTTAGGTTTATCAATGTTTTGAGTCAAAGATCCGGGTTTTTACGACTTCACGCGAATTCATCATCACACTACACGGTTTTCGTTGCGTAATTTCTGTACTCTCAACACAACCCTACGTACAAAAGTGCTACGTCATTAAACTGGGCGGGCTCAATTGCCTGTTTGTGGACGACATTTTACTAAACAGAGAACGCACGAAGATGTTGATTTCCTAGCACAAAGCTGGCGTATTTTTTTGAATTATTGTTCGTAGAAGTCATGCTGTAAAGATTGCATGCAGAAACTACAGCCCAACTTTGTCTAATACAATTTCATTGAACGTGCCACTTTTTCACCGATTTTACAAATAACATTTCTACAAAGCAGGTAACGTAGGACCAGCGTTAAGTTACTCCGTTTTGTTCTGGAGAAAACAGTGATTATTCTGCCGGAGTTTTACTTTACAGCAAGGTAAAAGATGAGAGGAAGTTCCTCTTATGGAGACCGTGACAGAGATCGAGGACGAGACAGAGGGTGGGCCTTTTTATTTAATTGATGTTTGTTTATTTATGCGTATATCAGTTTATATGGATATTAAACGTTAATGTTTAACAGGCCTCGCTTTGGATCCAGTCGAGTTGCCCCACCTCCACCCAAAAAGTTTGGGAATCCAGGAGATCGGCTGAGGAAGAAGAAATGGGACCTGGACCAGCTGCCCAAGTTTGAGAAGAACTTCTACAGTGAAAACCCAGAGGTTCATCACATGAGTCAGGTAATAAATAGCGTAATTATACATATATACATATATATATATATATATATATATATAGGGCTTAAAAAGCATTTCTGCCGTTCTGCCTTGATTTTTAGTTTTACTTGTATATTGAATAGTATGATGTAGAAGAATATCGCCAGAAGAGAGAGATTACTGTCAGAGGCTCTGGCTGTCCAAAGCCTGTCACCAACTTCCATCAGGCTCAGTTTCCACGTAAGTTTAATTTGCATGCGAATCACATGTGAATTCATTTTTTAAGTGATTTTCAATGGAAACTTTTTAACAAGCTTCGTGGACACATTGGACAATGTTTACATGCCTTTTTTTTTTTTTTTTTTTCAGTGAGCTTTTCTTTGGCTGGCGATGAAAACAAACTCACTAATAAAATGTTGTCATTGTCTTGTAGTATTTTCTTCCAGTAAAAATCCTGCTGCCACCTAGAGTCAATATTCAAACACTGAGTTCACTAGTGTCATCTTTCATATTTTTATGCTTTGCATTAAGAATATGTGATGGACGTGCTGCTGCAGCAGAACTTTAAGGAGCCCACTGCTATCCAGGCTCAAGGTTTTCCTTTAGCTCTCAGTGGCAGGGACATGGTGGGCATCGCTCAGACCGGCTCCGGAAAAACACTGGCTGTAAGAGACCCACATCTACAACCTATAGCCATAGAAAATTCAAATACTCAAGTATGTGTCCCAAGCCTCATTTCTCATGTTCACTTATTTCTTTATCCTCAACAGTATCTGCTGCCTGCCATAGTGCATATTAACCATCAGCCCTACCTGGAGAGAGGGGATGGGCCCATTGTAAGTTGCCATACAACTGTTACCTCAATAAAAAGGCACTAACGAAGAAACCGGAACAATGTACAATTGTTTTTTTTATATACTGTCAGACCTGAATGAATCCATTGTGCTTTGTTAGCACATTGTTCAGTTGCGCTCTCTGTTCTGTTTAGTGTCTTGTGTTGGCACCAACGCGTGAATTAGCCCAGCAGGTGCAGCAAGTGGCCTATGACTATGGCAAATCATCTCGGATCAAGAGTACCTGTGTGTATGGAGGAGCCCCTAAGGGTCCACAGATCAGAGATTTAGAAAGAGGTATGGGAACTAACCCGCATCAACACCTCATCAAAAAAAAAGAAAAAGAAAAAAGATTATTCTGAGAACATTTTTGATTTTATTTCAAACTATAAATGTGCTTAATTAAAACCTTAAAAATAGCACACTGTAGCCCCGGCCAGTTTGACCAAAGGACCTGTAAATTGTCTGTCCTTTTCTATTTTTATCCTTCTAGAAAATAAAGTACTATCCAGTCTGCTCTCCCAATTTAATAAATTATATCCCATTAAAAAGTTACTGGAATGTACTTAATATAGACTTATATATAGACTTGAATATATTACTAAAATATTATATAAGACATCTGTAATGCTGCTTTAGAAAGACTGATTTGAGCTTTGGGGATTAGTCTTTATCTGTTTTTTGTATTATTTTTTTTTTAATGATAGAGGTGTGAGGAGAAGAGCATCACCTCATTGTAATCTGTTTTAGAACATTTTATTTTGGAAATTCTAAGTTTGTTAAAAAAAAAAGAAACCATTAAACAAGTTCATTGGCAGTTTCTGAGTGTCAACATTTTAATGGAGGTTACTCCCATATGTTGTGCAAAGTGTCATGAGATATAGAGGTGGATGGGGCTGTGGTTCTCACCCCTCCTCCTGAAGTGTAATAGTAACTGGGACCATTAATTGAAAAGGAATACTTAAGGTTTTTTTTAATTTTTGACTTTTTAAAGGTGTTGAAATCTGCATTGCGACACCTGGCCGTCTGATCGATTTCCTGGAGGCAGGAAAAACCAACCTGCGTCGTTGCACCTACCTGGTGCTGGATGAGGCTGATCGTATGTTGGACATGGGATTTGAACCCCAAATCCGCAAAATTGTTGACCAGATTAGAGTAAGTACAGAACAGTATTTGAAAGTTCATTTAAAATTAAATAAACATTTTTGCTGCCCACTTTTGTTTTTAATATTTTTATTACATGTGTATTTTTGTATATTTGTTTGTTTATTTATATACTGGCTATGTAGTTGTTATACATATTTAATTGAATTGTGAACTTTGAGATGTTTTATGTTTGCCATGAACATAGCCATTGTTTCTGGCATGGCTTTACATCATAAATAAATAATAATACTTCTTGCTGCCCTTTGTCTGTCTGTCTGTCTATACTACCTTTTAAATTTTTGGGATCAGTAAGACTTGTAATGTTTTTTAAAGAAGTCTCTTATGTTATTACATCTGCATTTATTTGATCAAAAATACAAAAAGTAATCTTGCAGAATGTAGTTATTATTTTTTAGTGAGTTAGTGAGTGAAGTGACTTGTGGCCAGGCATGGTGACCCATTCTTGGAATTAGTGCTCTGCATTTAACCCATCCAAAGTGCACACACACACAGCAGTGAACACATACACCCGGAGCAGTGGGCAGCCAATGCTACAGCACCCGGGTAGCAGTTGGGTGTTCGGTGCATTGCTCAAATGTCTCAACACAGTTGAGGGAGCGCTGTTATTCACTCCACCTACAACCCCTGTTGGACCTGGGACTCGAATTCATTACCTTCGGGTTACAGGTCCAACTCCTTATCCGTTATCGACTGCCCCTTCTATTCAAATATATACCTCAAAATATGATTTATTTCTGAATTTCCATTAGCAGTCTAAAGTGCTACACAATCCTTCAGAAACGATTCTATTATGCTAATTTATTATTAGAATGATCAATGTTTGCAAACAGTTTTGCGTTTTTGTTCAATTTTCAAATTTTTTTTATTTATTTTTTTTGGAAACTGCAGTACTTTCCTTGTTATGATTCTTTCAAGAATAAGAATTCATTCTGAATTTATTTAAAATATCTTTATATTTTTATATATATTCTTGCTATCACTTCTTGACATAACCATGCTGAATAAAAAATTGTAATTTCTAAGAAGAATTCATTTCTTAAAATAATAGAAAATTTACTGACCCCAAACTTTTAAATGGTAGTGTATATTGTTATGGTTAGGGTTAGAATTGCCATCTTTTTAACTTTTAATTTGTCAAAGAATCTGAAAAATAAGTATCACGGGTTCCAAAAACAATATTAAGCAGCACAACAGTTTCCAGAACTGATAAATAAATCATCGTATTAGAATAATTTCTAAAGAATCATGTGACCGTGAAGACTGCTCAATTAGATTTGTATATGTATATTTAAATAAAATAGAAAAATGACATGTTAATAATATAAAAATGTTCCTATATTTTTGATCAAATAAATGCTGCCTTAATGAGCATAAGAAACTCCTTTTAAGAAAAATTCCGATCCCAAACTTTTGAACAGTACTTTTTATATGCAGTGTACCCACACATATTATGTAAACATGCAATTTGCATTTGGTTTTCTATTCCTGTTTCCATCAGCCTGACAGACAGACTCTCATGTGGAGTGCTACCTGGCCTAAAGAAGTTCGTCAGCTGGCTGAAGATTTTCTCCAGGACTATGTCCAAATCAATATAGGAGCTCTAGAATTGAGCGCAAACCACAACATCCTGCAGATAGTGGATGTCTGTATGGAGAATGAAAAAGACAACAAGTAAGCTAATATACCAGTCATGTATCTCATAAAGTATTGGATATGACATCTTGAGCATTTATTATTTTATTTGGCTATCGTAATTTGTATTGGTTTTCTGCTTATCTGTACAAAATGAAAAATGTTGGAAAAATGTTTTTGGTCTTTAAGGCTGATTCAGCTGATGGAGGAAATCATGGCTGAAAAGGAGAACAAAACCATCATCTTTGTCGAGACAAAGAAACGTTGTGATGAACTTACTCGGAGAATGCGAAGAGATGGGTGAGACAGATCTTTACAATCCCTTATATTTAATTAAAAAAAAAAAAGGTTTCTATAAAAATTTAATAAAATGCTGATGTATGTTGTGTTTTATCCAGGTGGCCTGCAATGTGTATTCATGGTGACAAAAGCCAACCAGAGAGGGACTGGGTACTGTCAGGTAAAGCTATGCTTCATATGTTATTAAAGAAGGCTGTCACAATTTAGCCTGCCTGTTTTCATTTTGTTGCACTGTTTATTTTCAGAGTTTCGCAGTGGAAAAGCTCCAATTTTGATTGCAACTGACGTTGCTTCTCGGGGTCTGGGTATGTTCTAATACTATCCTTGATCAGAACCATTTCTTTGAGTCCAGAATGTGTTTTAATATTCACTAAATAATTCAGACAATGTACAGAGAACACACTGACAACTATAGCATTGATGCATACAGTCACATATTTTTAATTTTAACATTTTAGTTGATGACATCTCAATTTTATGTGCCAACAGAGAAACGTACTGGTTAGTTCACCCCAAAAGTTTGTCATTAATTACTCACCCTCATGTTGTTCCAAACCCATAAGAACTTTGTTCATCTTTGCAACACAAATTAAGATATTTTTGATGGTATGATATTAGCGAGCCATCTGACCCTCCATAGACAGCAATACAACTGAAGTGATCCCAGATCCTGAAACGTACACCATGCATTACTTTAACTATTGCAACACAATATTTTCAGTGTAGACACGGTGTAAGAGAACACTGGAGGAATTTAAAACCTACTTTTGAAAGGGTGAAGGGTTGTTTTCACTGTTAGCATCTGCCATTCATTTTTAAATGAAAGGCCACCGAGGTGGAACAAAATTGAGTCGACTTCAACTACATAAAAATGAGCTGTGATCCACAACCTGATACAGTTGGATTAGTCAAGTAGGAACACTCAGTAGCTCCCAACAGTCCATAGACTTAGGAGACAACCCGCATCTTGTGATTTAATTGAATACCCAGCTCTGGCTTTATGAACAGAGTGAGAAAAACACTGTATTACATGAGACTTAAACACTCTCTTATACTTAATTTTCCACATTCTACACATTTGAGCGTGTTTCCTTCCACTAATAAATCTTTCTTTTTATAACTAAAATAATTTGTACATTGCCATTGTCAACACATGTCTGCACAAACGCAGGCAGTATGCACAGACCTCAGTGTGCGGTTTTGAGGACAAAAATTGTCTTACAGACTCTTGCACTTTTATGGTGCAAAGTACAGACAAGTGAAGTATACTTGGGCTTGAGAATTGTCAGACTTTACTTGGTCTGTTTGTTTACTTTTTGATATATGATATGTACAAGATAATGCATGGTGTTTGAATTTAAAAACGATCACCTGAATTTTAATTCCCGTTGTTTTGCATTCTTTTGGTATGGACTTTCTAATGCTTTCGTTCACTTACAGTTGGATAAACCTTCACGTACAGTACATTTTGTAATCATTTGGTTGGATATTTTTACCTTCATCTACTTTTCTTTTTTCCCCTCTCTCTTCACTTCATCCCAAACATTTACTCTCTTGGCTTTTCTTCCATGCCTTTTCTTTTTTTTGTTGTTGAGCAATATAAATATTTATTTATGAATTGTCAGGTTAACATTTAATTAGAAAAAAAATGACTCTGGGCTGAAGGTGACTGACTGGAGGACTGCTTTGTCAGTTTCCACATCCACAAGCTGTGCCAAAGATGTTAAAGGTGTGCTGTCTGTTTCTTGTTACTGATGTAAAAACCCTCACACACGTGGGGCTCACCGGCTCGCTGTTGACCCTAGCACGGATCTGGGGGAGCTGCTATCCTTCCCTCCTCTTCCCTGGGTCCTAATGCCAGTCTCCTTCCTGAACAAATGTGTACACATGTCCAGTTATTAGCAAGATGTTAATCAGTAGTTATGGTCATAATACAGTTGGTCTGAATTTTTATTGATTTATTTTTTTTTTTTTTTCCCTTCAGAAATATTTTGTTTAATTTGTGCACTTTTTTTTTTTCTTTATTTATTTTTTTTAGATCATTGTTAACCCAGATATTAGACATTGCTATTTTGTTTTGTTTGGGTTATGCCAGAGGGTCTTACACTATTATTGTTCTTTTTCCCCTTCAGGATTTTTGACTTCCTAACTGGCAGCCCAGGCATGCTGTGCTAATTTGACACAGTGGCCTCCCTCTACCATGTAACCAGAGCTCTGTCAGACACTTAAACTGGTCTTGATATGGATAGACTCCCTCAGCTGCTCTCCTATTTACCTGTAGTCTTAAGGGCTAGTGGCATCAACAAGCTTACTTTTTTAAACCTCAAACTCTGGATTGGCTGTTAAAAAAGGATACTATGATCAACAGAGCTCTGTTAGATTCCAGAAAATCTGCCCCTAAGATAGATCTGGGGCCGAATGGCCACGGAGTGATTGAGAGAGAGGGAGAGAGAAAGTTAAGAGTGCTGGATACAGTCCGGTCCGGTTTGTGGAGGCCCTGCAACCCAGCGAGAGAGAGAGAACTGGGGCAGAGCCGGTTCTGCTCCCGCCTGGCGTTGCTGGGACAGGGCCGAGGGTGAAGGGGGGGCAGCTCAGCGCGTGAGCCCACATTAACCTCTTCCTCTTGGGCCGCTCCACGGGACCCAGGACTGATCCCAGCCAAGAGTAACCTATCCTAGGGTAAGTACCTGATCATGCCCTAGTTACTGCCCTGTTCATGAGAACTGTTTCCATAGTGTGGAAAATGTCCTTAAAGTATGTTTTAACGTGTGTGGTAAGTGTCATGGTATATTAGGCCATTATTGTGCTGTATATGACTATATTTAGGACATTGCATTTTTTTAGATATCTAAAATAATATTATCTATCACTTACTAAAAGGAGACTGTTTTCTTTTAGGGTCAATAGCAGTGTTGTTAGAGCCCCTTTTGAACTGTAATGAGAAACAGACTTTTAAGGTGTTGTGTGCAGAAAAAAATACAAATCACCTTTGTTTAACAAACTCCTGACATTTCTCATCTTTAATACCAGATCGGGTATTCCTTTACACAATTAGTTTTGAGAAAAACTGTATTGGATTGTTAATATATTGATAGTTAATTTAATACTTGAGATTAAATAAGCTGTTTATCAAGGGAATAGGTAAGTAGCAAGTCCAAATTCTAAAGTTTTGTCATTTATGTTACTCTATAGTGTCTGTCTGCTTAAGACGGAGTCTCGTTGGCCGACTGAAAACAGATTTTGGTCTCTTCTGTTGCATTTGGATGATGTAAACAGTGTTTTCAATGCTAAGTAGCAGGATTAAACAGCTGAGGCTGTTAAGGATAAACTCACTGCTGTATCCACAAGCATCTCCAACCACAGACTGAATGGTCATTTTAAACAAGATTAAAATTGTATTCTATTCATTAAGTCGCTGCAAAGACTTAATACTTATCACAGAGAGTTTCTCAAAATCGGCCAGTGAGATACTGTCTTTAAAGGTAGACTTTTTTTTTGAATGATTAATAAAGTAGTGATGCACCAATATTGTACTGTTATCTAGAATTCAAAAAGAAAACAAACACTGGGCTTTCATATTTTGTAATGAAATTTAGATAATAAATGTTGGGACTGACTGTTGTTGCCGTCTCAGTTTCAAGTAGCAGCACAGTGTAGGTGAACCAGCCAGCTCTTCCTGTTTACTACTAGTTATAGCATCAGAAGTTATGTTTAAAGAAACAGTATAACTTACTGAAACGCATCACGTCTTATGATTTGCTCATTTGGTATTTCAAATAGCTTACTTTTTTTTTTTTTTTTTTTTTTTTACCTCAAATTCAGGATTGGCCTTCACATAGTAACGAACATTTAACTCAGGAAAAAAAAATCATTCAATATTCATTCAATATCCATAGCTCATCTGGAAAAAAAACAACTGCAATTTGAGTGTTTATATACAGTACAATAAAGTGAAGCTAGCTTATTAAAAACCTTAGGTGCATCACTATTTATTATACATTTAAGAACTGCATATTTCTTACTGCTGAGGAGACCGCATACAAAAATACTTGGTCAGACGTTTTAAAGTGAATGCATGCCATTGGATAACTAAAAGACAATTCAGAGCTCCCAAAGAGATCCCAAACCCAGATGACTGAATAATACTACTGTTGCTGTCGCAGTGAACTAGGCAATGGTCCGTTCCTTCCATCTACTACCATACTTTCTAATTAGTATTTTTTCTTTCTCCATAAATTTCTTAATCTTGGTCCCATGAAGATGTGGAGGATGTTAAATTCGTCATCAACTATGACTATCCAAATTCTTCTGAGGATTATGTTCATCGCATTGGGCGGACAGCCCGCAGCACCAACAAAGGAACAGCCTATACCTTCTTCACCCCTGGGAACCTTCGGCAGGCTCGTGATTTGGTCCGGGTTCTTGAAGAGGCTAGACAGGCCATCAATCCCAAACTTCTGCAGCTGGTGGACACAGGCCGTGGGGGAGGTGGAGGTGAGCGTTTTAAAATGAGCTACAGTTGGGCATGCATATTTCAGTTTGTGTCATATCCTTTGAGTGAAAAACTATGCTAGTCTGACATGTTTTGGAGGTACGTTTTTTTTTTTTTTTTACATTTCAAAATTTAACATCACAAGCCTAAGCCATGGACTCTCACTGGTTACTTCTGTAGGTGGAAGGATGCGCTATCGTGGCAACAACTCTGGCTCAAATAACCCCAACCTGATGTACCAGGATGAATGCGATCGCCGCATGCGCTCTGTAACTGGAAGTAACAAGGGAAGCCGCAGCAACAACATGAACCGTGATACAAGGCCAGGTGGAAGCTGCCGCGACGACCGTATGTCCTCTTCTTACAGAGATCGCATCAGGGATGGACGAAACAACTACAACTCAGGACCCTCCTACAACAGTGGAGGAGGTGACCAATACCAAAGCTGTGGGGGCGGAGGAGGGGGGCAGTATGGCTCCAGAGGGGGAGGCTCACATCTAGGTGGGGGTGGTGCTGGGGGTACAGGAGTCCAAGATCAGGCTGGACCTCCACAAGGTCTGTTTGGAGCACCTCCACCCACTCCTCCTCAGCCTGGGCCAGGTCCACAGCCACTCATGGCACAGCAGTTCCCTCCTCTACCACAGCCTATGATGGGGTTCATGGGTCCTGGGCCATACCCATTTGCCTCGCCACCACCACCCCTTCCTCTTCCTCCACCTAGAAAGTAGCATCTAGAGGTTTTGATATGTCTTTTCATTTTTTTTTGTCTTGTATTAGTAACCTGCCCTGTTTCCAGTTTGAATTTTTGAATATAGCTGTGTAATACGTGGTGTACTCTTTATTTTTCTTTGTGTTGTTGTAGAACAGGATGGGTTTAATCTAGTGTTCCAGAATCTTGAGTGAAGGGCTTCTCGTCCAATACAATGTTTTTTTTTTGTTCTATGGTTCTCAAATCTGGTCCCTAAGTGAAACCAGTTAGGACCAATCTTTAGATCTCTTGACTTTTTTTGTATTTTTTTTTTTCCAAATTAAATGGCTCATGTTATGTTCATGTCAGTGTTTATTAATGATTTTTAATGTTTTAGATTTCCACCTTTCAGTGTCATCAGTCTCAGACTAGCAGAATGGATTTAATTTGTTTTGTAGATAACTTACAGAAACTAACTTCTCACTAGCCACTTAGTATGCTACATCGGAATCAAATTTAAAATCACCTCCTCTGATTTGAAGGGACCTGGAAATAATTATCAGTTCTTTTTGTATAATCACCGTTTTACAGATTTTAATAAAAGAGTTAAATCCAGATCAGTGTCATTAATGACTTTATTACCTCATTCAGCTGTTAAAAAAAAAAATCTAAACAGGATGAAAACACATTTTAAACCCCAGAGAAAAAGAATAACTTTATTTCCCTTAAATACATATTTGCACTACATTCACTTCTCCATATGTTTAGTCTCTGTATTAATTTTTGGCAAATGTACATAATAGCAATACCGATATTATTTACACTTCCATGTTGGAAAGAAAATGAATGATCTGGAATACAACTGACTTCATCACAGACCTTTAACTTTAAGGAGTGACACAAACTCAAATTTTTTTCATTTGGGAACACAGTGATTTCAATTCCTGTCTACAGATGCAGGAGCATCTGATTCCACTTCCATATAACCGAAGTACAGTTAATTCAATTACCTGCGTTATCATTTTGAGTACAGTATTCTTCAATTATCTCATAGGAACGGTAAAGGTGAAAATACTAATTAAACCACTGTGTTAGGAGAGCCCAGATTACATGTGGAACCATTATGGAATCACACAAACAAAAAACAATCTCAACAAACAAAAGAGGGAAAACTTCTGCCAATTAAAAGCAAGCAACAACACAAAATGTCTATTCACATTAGCATGAAAAAAAATCTGATTAGGCACGTACGGTAAATATAAAGAAGACATCAGCATGATGTTCAAGAGCAGTACAGTGCACATCGGGCAATTTTAGGACAATCATAAATTACAATGATTGACAAGCAGGGCTGTATGATTTGTAATATATAATTTGAATTTGAAGTATTTCTTGCCAAGAGATTGATTTTTTAGTTGCCATTAAAACCACATGCAGCCTGACAATACAACCAAACACACACACACACACACACACACAAAATAAGATCAAGAATGTGTGCACCTAGTGAAAACCTATTAATCAACAATATGAAAATAAAACAATGAGTGCAGAAACTGAACCTGCTCTATGCCATTACTGCTGACTGAAACTCCAGTATCTCGATTCACACATGGAAATAATGTCATAAATGACCACAAAACTCAAGTATCTAACTTTCAAACAATTGAAGCGTCATACAAAAAGGGCTTGACATACAAGAAAACAAAACAAAAAGCTGAAACAAAGGAGAGCAACTGGAATTAAAAACGAGTTCATTTAAAGGCCTCCTCCCAGTACTCATTCAGACATTAAGGAGAAGATAGAAGGATGTGGACCAAAGGCAGAGCCATTGACAGAGTCTGGATATGAACTGCCATAAGGAAGCAGAGGGGCCACTACAGTAGCAGGAAATCAGTCTGTTCTTTAAAGGTTTCCCCAGGACTCTGGTGGAGGGAACTGCTCTACATCTCCGCTCTCATCATGCGATTCTTGTCCTAAATCAAATGTCAGTTTGTATCTCAACCGCACCTTTTCCTTCAAATAGAAAGAAAACTTGTATGAAAGTATGAACTTGACGAAATGCAGTGTAATCATAATCTCTGCACATCAGCAACAAAGACACACGTGTTCTGACATAAGCCTCTAACCAGAACCATCAAACTTACTAAGCTTTACTAACAAATTGTAACCACATTTTTGCATAGGGCTGCAATAGTACACAAAATGTATGTTTCAGTACATACCTCCATATTGGAGTCACAGTTTGGTACAGTAGAGAGAATAATAATCAGTTTCAAGTCTTTCACTGCTAAATCTGAATTTCCAGATATAAATTCAAAATTTACAGACAAATTTCAACAAATTTAGTCATTAGTTTGATAACATAACATGCCTTTGGCTTTTTATTTTACATACAGTACCTTATAAATCCGGATAGTTTTATATATACACATATTGATACATATATTCTCATGTACTATTCAGACGTGTTATTTTATGTTCCAAAATGTATTCATTTATTTCTACTACATTTGGTTTACTCTATCATTGTAAGGACTGAACTGTACTGATCTGCCTCTAATATATACTGTATGTACCACTGCAGCCCAACATTCCATGAATACATCTGTTTATTTACCTTCTGAGGGTTGGCTAAAAGCAGGACCTGTGTAATGGCGGCAGGGGGCAATATAGGATTGAAGGCAGGTAATTCTGATCCCAATGGTGGCTGCAGCTTTACTCTCATATTCTGCACATACATATATAATACAGCGTCAATTCAGAATTATATACAGGTTCACTAATGATGAATGATAAATGGTTACCTTAGGAACGGCAGCCTGGAATCGTACATTAGTAATGGGCACAGGGGCAGATGACAACATAGAGATTATCACTACTAAAACATCTGGCCGGGCTGGTGGAGAGTCTCTTGCAAAATGGAACAGAACTCGAAGGCTGTGCTTATCAAAGATGGTCACAGGTAACAAGCTACCTGTCAGATAGAAAAAAAAACAACTTGGTCAACAATCCATTGTCATATTTATTGTCAACAACAAAACGGCAGCATTAATACAGAGTACAGACTGCTAAATATTTATTCATACTAGTGTAAATTCAAACCATTCAATTTTCTTCCAACTTAAATCTAGGCTTTGCCTAGAGAAAAAACATTCAAATCAATGACATTACGCTTCAAGCAGCAGGTGCAATGGCTGTCACTACACTACATATTCTATAACTGTGAACTGTATCCTGTCTGTCTTTAGAAATAAAAATGATTGTCTGTTCATAAATGTGAGATATTTGCAAACTATAAAAATATAATATTTTCTACAGCCTTGATACTTTTTAAAGGCTTTTTGTTGTACCTGCGTAGAAAAGCATGACCATCTCAATTTAAAATTTGCTCAAAGTCTTACTAGGTTTGATAGACTCCAGGGGGACAGTCACATTCACCAATGATATATCATCCTGAGGGGTAGAAGCTGGAGTGATGCCTGCTGGGAGCTGTGAATTCAGGATAGTGCCTGGCTCAG
This sequence comes from Enteromius paludinosus, assembly GCA_032361165.1. Taxonomy (NCBI): domain Eukaryota; kingdom Metazoa; phylum Chordata; class Actinopteri; order Cypriniformes; family Cyprinidae; genus Enteromius; species Enteromius paludinosus. The sequence goes on from JAUMHQ010000058.1 coordinate 7,526,982, forward strand.
AACAGAACGCCAACACAGGGCTAGGGGTTGTAGCAGTGTTGGTTCCAGACTTGATCTGAAGGTCTCGTAATGTGGGCTTGGACTGAGACTGAAGTTTGTCCCTGTTGAAGAAGAGTTGATACATATCTGATATGTAGCTAGGGTTGCAAAGGGGCGAAACATTTTCCGGAAACTTTCCATGGAAACCTTGTCTGGGAAATTTTGGAAGTATTAAAAATTTGAAACTTACCAGGAATTAATGGAAATTTACAGGAATTTATGGGAATTAATTTGAAATTTGGGTAAATTTAGAAAATTTTATAATATACAAAATCAAAATAAACATTAAGTTTCATCATTGCTAATAATTAGGCAAATGAATCATGTGACGCTGAAGATTGGCGTAGTGCTGTTCTAAATTCAGCAGAAATACGTATTTTTAAGTATGCACCTTTTTGATCAATGTGGAAGCAAGTCTATGGGTGAGGCTTCCATTATATTATATGCTAATGAGGACAACCAACAACGTTAAATTGTTTGCACTACAAACCAGTGTATTCATAATTAAGACAACAGTAAAATAATATGAAAAGACACACCAATTTTCAATATGAAGCAGCAAAACGAACTGTTTTGTACAGCTTAAAATAGCTGGAAGCAGATGAGATCAGAAGCTATACCCACAGAATTTACGAATGAACATAAAACCATTATTATAAAGTTGTAATACAGTGAAATATAACTGTTTTGCTTGATGAGCAAAAAATTTGCTAAGTTTTGAAACATTAAAATTAATAATGTGTCTTAACGTTTGGCCAGTACAGTGGCTAGCACAACTAGCTAAAGCTAACAAGCACATACCTCATAAATTATCAATGCAATAGTGCTAAATTAAACTAAACATAGATTTGCTGGCTAGATACTGTTAAAACACTTATGTTTTATTATATTTATCATGTTTTGATCAAATATATTTAGAATATCAAAACTTAGATGTAGCTTTTGGACTCAAATGCAGCAAGTGTAGCTCTGAGAAAACAGAGGGGAATCACTCTCGGAGGATCTTTTTTTAGCTGTATTCATAGTGAAACTTGCTAATAAGCACATTATTAGGAAAGGCGATTTGCAAAGATTCATTAAAAGACATCATACTCAATGCTTCTGTAGGTGAGGCTGGATCATGAATGATTTGCGCAAACAAACGCATTTTGGTTGATCAAGGGTGCGTTTCCCTTCAGAACCAAATGTAACGTTAATCTTCAGCGTCTTCAGTCACTCAAATGTCGGGGGTAAATGACTACTGCTATGTTCATTAATACATTCAACAACAAAACACCTCAATCGCTTAGGAGTCTTGCTTGTCTCTGTGTCTTGGTCTGATGACGGCTCACTCAGGGCGGGTCTGAGGTAAGACACCAGTTCAGTCTGTGTGACACGCTGCTGTCAATCAACTATTGTGGGAGTGGCCTCTGTCCGTGGGACGCCACAGCGACATGCATTTGAGAATGGCTTGGTTTCAGAAGGGCAACTTAGTTTTCTTTTAATTTAATAAAAATACTTGTGGATCTTTATCACTGTAGTGTGGTTGTGTACACGCACTCCCAAAACACATTTCAGTCCAAACAGCCTGTAAAAGTGCATGTGGCACCGGACTTATTTTATTATAAGCTCATCTAAATGTTCAGTCATTGTATTTGTACAATTTTACACTGGTTTGGCCTAATTTAGTTGCCTAGCATATTACACACAGCACATTAATGTTTTTGATATTTTGTGTGCATGATTCAAGAAACTGTCTGTGCATGAAATGGAGTGCATGTAGGGGGCGTGGCCTTAATAACCCTGCAGTATGCTGTGTGCATGTGATTAAACAATTTTTAGTCTTGAAATTTAACTGACATAACATTAAATCTAGTTGTTTTAGTCCAGATTAAGCTGCAAGAGTGTATTCCCATTAATTCCCATATATTCTTGTTAATTCCCATAAATTCCTGTTAATACCCATGAAAAGTTTCCAGTCTAGAACATTTCTGGAATTTTGCAACCCTATATGTACATATATATTTTTAAAACATGAATTTTAAATCACCCTTTTTTTTTTTTTTAAATAATCTTGCATTTATTTTTCAAGCATTTTCACAATAAACATTTACACTCAAACAGTAACAAGCAAACATTTTCCAATAATACATTTCAGAGGCCTTAACAAAAATTATGTTGCTTTGCTAAATAAAGGAAGAAGAAAAAAAGGGAAATTTACCATTTGACTTGAAGATTTTCTGGGGGTAGAGACTGCTGAAGCAGGGTCTTACCCAACAGGTCTAACTCATCTAGGGATTTAGTGGATGTCACAGGCACAGTAACAGGCGTCTTGGTAGCACTCGCCACTGGCAACAGCACAGCAGGGGCTGGAGTAACAGCTGTATCCACAGAATCTGATGACTAACAAAACCAAGTGTTATGGTAAAGAGGGATGCAAATAACATTTAACCAAGTCCATTTAAAGTAAGAATGTAGAAATCACACATTTTCATTATCAAATAGTTAGTGGGTGTTCAACTAGTCAGACATGTATTTCACATTATGTTCCCCACAATTTTTTGGTAACACTTTATAATAATACACACTATGAATGATTAATTAAGCATTAGTAAGCATTTTTTCGTCCTTTATAAACCATTGTTCCAACTAGGGCTGCAAGATTTGGGAAAAATGTCACATTGCGATTATTAAGGTCAACATTGCGATTTGCGATTGCGATACGATAAACAAGTGGTTGGACTCAGCTTGCTTATTATTAAGGAAAATGCACACACATATTACTATTAATGCTGAAATCTGTATTTCTCAACTGAAATACAGTATACAGTGCAATCTAGCAACAACTACAATTTACAATGTTTTCAAATTAAAACTAAATTGTACAAAATTAAATAACAGTAACATCTTTACTGAATTAAATTACATTAACTTAAAAAAAAAAAAAAAAAAAAAAAAGTCAGACAGATCAATA
>JAUMHQ010000058.1:7549629-7560703 GCA_032361165.1 Enteromius paludinosus
AAATAGTGATTAATCATGATTAATCCACTGAAAATCCTGATTAATTTGATTAAAAATTGTAATCATTTGACAGCCCTTATATATATATATATATATATATTTGCATATGGGTTTTCTGGTCAATTTGTGTTGTACACAAACAGTAGTAGAAACAAATATATCTGTGTCCTGTTTTCTTCCTGAATGACTAAGACATAAGGCATCTTGCCTGATTTTGCTTGTTTTGTTAACAGGATGGCAGTAAAGTCTTTACAGCCTCCTGTGACAAAACTGCTAAGATGTGGGATCTGAACAGCAATCAGACTATTCAGATAGCACAAGTAAGTGGTTCATTTGTGTTTCTTATTCTTCTACTCCTAGTAAATGTATTTCTGTTGTGTTGGTTTAGTGTGATTAATAAGTCCTACATTTTTTCCTTTGACCAGCATGAAGGCCCAATCAGGACAATTCACTGGATTAAAGCACCAAACTACAGCTGTGTTATGACTGGCAGCTGGGACAAAACACTGAAGGTACTGGAACCCATCTTCACTATCAGTAGAACTAAAATCAAAATCCTATCCTGATATGGCCTTGCATTAATGTTTAATAGTTGAGGAGCCTTGAATAGGTTAGCAACTGTTTCTATGCCTCTCGTTTTTGACAGTTTTGGGATACACGTTCCCCAAACCCCATGATGTCCCTGCAGATGCCAGAGAGATGTTACTGTGCAGATGTGGTAAAGGATTGTGATTTGGATTAAACTGAATTTGTTGTATCCATGTGGGCAGCTATTCTACATCTCTCTTACAGTGTAGTGGATCGCTGGATTTGTGTTTGTGTGTGTATATACTGTATATTATCAAAGGGATCCTTTGAACTCTAACATATTCTTAGTGTAGTACATTAAACTTTTTCTGCTGAAATTATAATCTGAAAGCATTTTTCTCTTCCATTTATGGATATCTTTTTGTTCTTTTATAGGTGTATCCTATGGCTGTTGTAGCCACTGCAGAACGTGGTCTTATTGTTTACCAGTTGGAAAATCAACCTTCAGAATTTCGACGCATAGAGTCACCTCTGAAGCATCAGGTCAGTGTTGGTAGTTAAATGGCAATTAAAAGACTTAATCAAACAATAAATATGACCAGTGTGGGAATACTTAATTTTACCAGTGGCTATAATACATATTAGTTTTCCTTAGTCTAAGCCCAAAACGCCATAATCATTTAATGAAGTTTTCAAACTAATTTTGGGTGGAAGGGCTGATGATTAGTCACAGCTGGCACCGTTCACTAATCAATCCCGCTTCCTTCGTAAGCCAATCCAATCCTTACCTTCTCACTATAAATAGTCTAATTTCCTTCCCTTCCGTATCTCGTTTTTTGCATTCCCACCACCTCCCCCTTCTCCTCCGTTCACTCCTTCCTCGGGGTGCACGCAGGGTTCGAGTCGGACTCTCGCTACTAGGGCTCGGGGTTCACCGAGCTCATGGCTTGCCCCCGACAGCACGCCAAACATGCTATTTTATTACTACTAATGAGGAAGCACGAACATGTGAAGTTTAGTTTAGTCATAATCATTTAGTTAGTGCTGCCCCCTAATAGTTTACTCACCGTTAGTAGACCAGAGGCTTGGGTCAGTGTTACCGACTTCATCTCTTAAACCAAGAAAAAAAAGCACTTGTTCATCAGCAAATTTTTCAATTTCTAATGCAGCCTCCTTACTGTTTTTCCCCTGACACATAATCTTACCTTCTGACTGTGTGCTGTGCCAAGCTTTATGCATGTGCTTGAGCACTTATTAGGCTTTGTAGACATTTAAAGTCTCATTATAATGATTTAAATGGTTTATTAATAAACATGTGATAAGTCGGCTAATGCTTAAAATGAATGACTACTAGTCGACCAAAAACGTTTAGTAATCCAGTTCTTTTCAATTCAGTTATTTATTAATTATTAGTCCAAGTCAGACTAATAATTGTTTTGATGGAGGATCTCATTTTGAAAAAATAGAAGTTCTTTAAGTAAAGGCAAGTTAAAAATGAATATTTGCTTTGGGCTATACATACTTTAACAAATTACAATTAGTTTAATATTTACTAGTGCTGTCAAATGATTAATCACGATTAATCGCATCCAAAATAAAAGTTTTTCTTTACAGTATATATGCGTTTATGCTGTGTTTGTTTATTATGTTTTTATTAAAACACGCACATACAGTTTACATTTTGAAAGTATTTACATGTAAATGCATTTATACATTTTATTTTCTTATATTTGATATTATATCTAAATATATCTAATATATAAACATAACATATTTTCATTAAATATACATGCATGTGTTTGTATTTCTATATACTTAATAAATATACACAGCACATACAAACATATTATGTCAAGAATAACTTTTATTTGGGATGCGATTAATCGCGATTAATCTTTTGACAGCACTAATATTTACCATTCTGATTAGATTATTAGGCCACACGAAGTCATGAAAAAATTTCACTAAAACAGTCAATTATGAATGGCAGCAGGAATTGTAAGTGATTTTTTTTTTTTATCATTTCTCACCTGCATTTAACCTGTAGTGTAGAGCCCTGCAAGGGCCTCAAATTTAGGCCCGACCATAGCCCGAGACGCTCAGTCCCGAGCCCGGCCCGTGTCCGACAGCTTATCAAAATTACCAGCCCGAGCCTGTCTTTTCCCCTTCTGCCAAAACGTCTTACACTGCTGTTTCAGCTGTTAAAATAGTTCAGTTTTGAGTGTAATGGCAGAATGATTATATTTTGTTCAGTTTTTCATTAAGCTAATTTAGAAATTTTTTGTTCGTTAAATATAAGTTTGTGTACCAGACAGTGAGCTGATCATAAAGTATGACTGATCAATTTAGCCTTCTCAGATCACCACGACTTGCCTTAAAAAAATCGATAGGCATGCTAAAAACAGTAAAGGGCCTAAATGCAGTGCTCTACTTTAGTTCACTTACATCTCCATCCCCTGTGTAAGTTTTCAACCCTGTTTTTTGTGTTGATTCATAGCCCATTTTCACCTTTTTATTTTCTTCTCTGCAGATACCATTGTTAACCTTTAAGGTGTATTTTAACTTGTGTGTTTTGTTTAATAGCACCGCTGTGTGGCCATCTTTAAGGACAAGCAGAGTAAACCTACTGGTTTTGCACTGGGCAGCATTGAGGGACGAGTTGCCATTCATTACATAAACCCACCTAACCCGTGAGTCTGTATCTGATGATCTTTTCAATCAACAAATATTTAATTGCTGATTTAGAAATTGAAAAGTAAATATTGTACATTTCGGTGCGGTTTCCATTAAGCCTAGACCTAGACTAAAATGGCCATTTAAACCAGATTAAAAGAAATCTGCTTTCTTCCTCATGGTATTAAATAGTCTCCGACTATAGTCTTGTCCATAGTTTAAATGTCTGATTTCCTAGAAGAAGACTAGAGCTACTTCAGGACTAAATTGGGGCTTAATTTCAAACTTCAGATTAACGTTGTGTCTCCAGTCTTTATGCATCAAATTTATTAGTACTCTTTGTAGATATGAACAAATAGGCCTGTGAAAAATAAATCTGCACTGTTGATCACTTTTATCTTTTTGTTTAAAAAAACTTTAACTTTCATTTAAATGGAAAGCAATGGAAATGTCATTATAGAAAAAAAATTCTTTATCATACACATTGGCCACAATTCAAGGCAACCTTTTATTCAATATGTTTTGCACATTTTTTTGTTTGTTTGCCTGTTTAACAGCTCTGAGTTTTCTCCTATAATGCCTGAAGAGTTTGGAGAACACCTGACAAGATCAGATACAATTTTTTCTATACAGAATCTCTCCAGACCCTTCAGATTCCCAGCTTCATGTTAATATTCTCACCTCCTCAGATTTCTAGGGTCCAGGTCAGGGAACTGTGATGGCAGAACCTTAGTTTTGAGTTCAGCAGCTCCTTTTTTTTATGTTGATTTTTGATGGTTCTTTTGGATCACTGTTTGAAGATCCCGTCATGACCCATTATAAGGCTTTCTGACACCAAGACTGTGTTCATCGGAGAGTCTTTGGTTAAACTCTAAACAATATTGTCAATATACTGTAAGCAGATTTGTCCTAATGGTGGAGCTTTAGTTTTTAATGCTTTAGTTTTAATCTTCTTTTGTGTGCTTTTCTTGAATTAATATTATGTAAAACTCAACAAATTATGTAAGACAAAGATCATTTTACAACTCATATTTATATTCCTGTAAAACAGCAAGCCATGGATAATTTTACATTCCTAGCCACCCTGGTGTTTTAAACATGAATGAGAATATAGATCTTTAGAGATTTTAATCATACTAATTTATGACAAAATAAATTATTATTTTTATTTATAATTATTATTTTTTATCTTTTATATAAAAAGATCAGAATTTACTCTATACTCACAATCCTCTTTGGTCATATTTTTAGGGTTCCAATATAATTCTGACCATGACTCTAAAATAGCTTCTTTATATAAAAATAACAACAACAACAACAATTAATAATAATGGTACAAAACAACAATTGATTGCAATAATTTATGCAAGAATTCATTACAATTCCTAGGCATTCCTTTTTATATATATATATATTTGACACCTGATGTGTGCGGTTTACTTTGCTTGCTTTAAAAAAGAAATTCTTATTCAGTTAAATTGTTTTATTCAATGTTGTTGTTGCTGATTGCTTGCTTTATTCTGCTGCTTGGATTTACTCCTCAGTTCCATACAATTTTAAGCTTTTCTTGGTTCATTCCATGTTTTAAGTGCAACCTCTGTCCTGCTTATTCAGATTAGCATAGTTGGTTTTAAATTAATCAAGTTTATTTTAGTTCAGGACTCCATAGTCCAGGAGTTAGTAATATGTACTTTAATATTTGTTTCAGAAAGCCGTTTAAAAAAAACCCCCAAAGATTAACTATTCTAGATTAGGCCTACTCCTGGCTTGATTTAAACCCTGCCAAGTTTAATCATCTTAAATTAAGAAAAACGTTTCCACAACAATTGGTTGTGTTAGATAACAACTAAAATAGCATGTTAAAACAATCACATTCAGTTTACCCTAAAGCAGTTCTGTGTAAAGTATCCCCGTACCTACAGATCTGCTTAGTTATTTCAACCGAACTTATTAATGTAGTCTTAACAAAACATTAACCTAAATGTTACAAAAGTGTTATGAATAATATAAAATTAAGCTGACAGAAATGTTCAAAAATGACTTCAACTCATTCAACATTTTTTTGGAATGTAATATTCAACATATCTTTCCATCTTATTAATAATCTCCTTTTAACCCAGAGCCAAGGACAATTTCACCTTTAAGTGCCACAGGTCCAATGGAACCAATACTGCCACACCCCAAGATATTTATGCTGTAAGTAATTAAAGTCTGAGGTTATGAAAGACAGTATTCAGTAATAAATAGTACTTGCAAAATAAACAAACTCTGCACTTGCTGTTTGTTTCTCTGTTGTAGGTGAACGCTATCTCCTTTCACCCGGTCCATGGCACTCTGGCGACAGTAGGCTCTGATGGGCGCTTCAGTTTCTGGGATAAAGATGCCCGCACCAAGCTGAAGACCTCTGAACAGTTAGATCAACCAATAACTGCATGTTGCTTCAATAACAATGGGAACATATTTGCCTATGCTTCCAGCTATGACTGGTCTAAGGTACACTCTCAATACTTGAGTAACATTTAATGAATTGTCATTGTTAACTTCAAAATGTTTGACTGTCAGAAAAATTCACTTGCTGATCATTTCTAAGTTCCAGTGATCTTTTTAGATTAGATTTTAGGTTTGTGTGTTGACATACAAAAAGTTAGGATAGATTACATATTATAGTCAGTTATGATACTTGATATATTAAGCTTCACTTAAGCTCCTATGGTAAATTTGAAAATATGAAGAGAAAATAATTTATAGAATACTTGCGCTTTTTAACATGCATTTATACATGAATGCATTGCTTTTAGGAATGTGAATAACTACATTCAAAACACGCTAGTCTATGGGTTGCCTGAATGACTACTTGGATAAGATGTGTTCTTGTGTTCAAAAATGACCAAATAGTGCAGCACAATTTACTCAAGGGGTCTTGAACCATGTTGTTTCTTGTATGTACTCTCATTGGTCATCAGTGTTCTTAATTCACCTGGAAAAATCCTTCTGAAAGTGAATCAGTGATATTGTTGTGGTCATTAAAATTGGGGTGTCTTGTCTTTTGTATCTTGGTATTCTTTTGATTAATTCGAATTGACAGAGGTTGTTTAATGTTTTCATCCTTACTGTAACTGTTTCTCGTTATTGATCTGACAATCAGTTTAATCTCTTCTTACTTTTATTACTTCCATTTGTGTCACAGGGACATGAATACTACAATCCCCAGAAAAAGAATTACATCTTCTTGAGGAATGCAGCTGAGGAACTGAAGCCTAGGAACAAGAAATGGTGAGAGCAGGATATCCATTACCATGGAGAAGGTGTCTTTCACGGGGCAGGGGCAGGTGTTCTGCCTGACTTGCGTTGACTTTCCTTTTTGTGCGGTTGTGATGCTTTCTGAGTCCTTCTTTGGTATCTCATGATGGATTAATACGTTGCTCTTAGCTCACAGGGATGAAACATATTTTCTAAAATGCTATATAGAAATGATGTTCTGCTTCAGTTTGATTTTTAAAGTGTCCCTATTATGCCTTTTCAAATACGATCTTTCATGCAGTGTCATGTAGCTGTATGTGAACATAAACTATCTGCAAAGTTGTGACGCCGACAGTGCACGATAAATGAAGTTTTTGTCTATCAAAAAAAAAGTGTCGGCTAAACGAGTCGTCAGCAATTTGAATCTTTTTCCGTTACAGCCACACTTCACAAAGTAACATATTTGCATAATGTCCGTCAAGTCCTGCCCACAAACAGTACAATTTCCACGTGGATTGCATCATGTCAAGAAGAAGCTGTATCCTGTGCTGTCATTCAGTTATGGCAATGGGTGTTTTGTTTTCTGACAAGCACTGTAGCGGTAGACCAATCTTAAAGGACTGCGCCATCTGACCAATCACAGCAGTGAGGGCTCACGGAATGGAGGGGTTTAGACAGACAGATTCTTCGAACTGCTTCAAATGAGTCGTTTACGAATAATTTAGAAATGGGGTCAAATTAAATCTTATTTTTGGATAATTAGTTCTATTTTTTGTAAATCTGTTTTAAGAGACTTATAAAGCAATATTAGCAACCTTTAAAAAGGCATAATAGGGGCACTTTAAGTGTTCAGGATTGAAGTGGATTATGTATTGATTGATTCTAATGATGGTGTTTTTTTTTTTTTAATTGGAAAGCAGTTAAATAAATAATAGCCATGTTATGAAAAGTTAGCGTAACTATTTGCGAGTAGTTAATATTGTTTTTTGCAGTGCTTTAGTAATCTTCATCAGTTTAGCTGTGATTTGTTTTTGTTCTGTTTCATAATTTAGTCTGTTTTGCTTGTTCTCAAGCAGAAGGCCAGGACTGCTAGAGGTCCACAGCAAACTTCCAGTTGAGCCATAAGTTAACTAAAATGATTTAAAATGAGTTATAGTGAAAATGAAAATGCTAGAAATATAAAATATATAGCATATGCATTCACATTTATTTTTTTTTTACTTTGCCCTCAATTTTTGTTTTGCTAATACACACTTCTTGAAACTGATGTATAATCATTGTGTGCACTGCTCACAATAGGCTTTTTAACATTTCCCATTCAAATATCTGATGGCACACATCACTGATTTGTGTGTATCGACTCTTAATGATACGTAAGCTAACAGGTGACTCCATGCGTAATGAACCGAAGAGAACGATTCAGTACTCCACTTTTAATTTTTAGAGTCTGCATTTTTAATTTGAAGTAAATATTTGAAAAGACAGTATGATATAAGCAACAAAATGTAAAAATGTTTAATAGATAAACTACTTTTCTACAGGTATTCTACATTTGTATTCTACAAATTACCCTATAATTTACTCACCCCCAAGCCATCCTTGGTGTATATGACTTTCTTCTTTCAGACGAACTTATCCTGGCTCTTCCAAGCTTTATAATGATGGTGGATTGTGGCCATTATTTTGAACCTCCATAAATCACATATGGCTGTCATAAAACTAATCTATAAGCCTCAGGGGGATTCACAAATGTATTCTAAAGCAGATCGATGGGTTTTTGTAACAAACATATTTCTATTTTTTTTTTCTTACTCAAATCACTGACTTTTGCTAACAGCCATATGCGATGTGATGTGATTTATGGAGCATTAGAATAATTGCCACTGTCCACCTACATTACCAAGCTTGGAAGTGCCAGGATAATTATAACTAGATAAAAAAGTTTGTCGAGACAAACTTTTAGTTGGCTTGAGAAAGCAGTGGCTAAAAGTTTAAAAAAAGTTTCAAATAGTTTAAGTTAAAAAAAAAATGTTTAAACAGTTACAATCACAAAGTTGCTAGCAAGTTTCTAGCATGATTAGCATGTTACTAGCCTGTTGCTAGCATGTTTGTAGCATGACTAGCATGTTTCTAGCATGATTAGCAAATAGTCAGATAGATAAATGGATGGATGGATGGATGGATGGATGGATAGATAGAAATAGTCAGATAGATAGTTACTAGCTTGTAATTTAGCATGATTAATGTGTTTCTAACATTATTAGCATGTTGCTAGCATGATATAGATAAATCAGAAATAGTATTAGAGTGGAAGCTTAATTTATTTTAAATGGGTTAGAAATAGTACATAGAAGGAAAGTCTGACTGAGTCTATAGATGGATGGATAGATAGATGAGTTTGAGTTTAAATGAGTTTTTATGGATTAGAAATAGTACATAGAAGGGAAGTCTGGTTAAGTCAATGGGATTTTTATGATTTTTAATCTTAATTTTTATGAAAACCGTAAGTCGGATCAGTTAGAAAAGATATAGCAACCCGAGTCAGACCAGTCTGAAGATCTGGGCCGAGTTTGGAGTTTGTAGAGTAAAAGCTCCAGGAGGAGTTAGAGTCAGAAATTTCTCAAGCCAACTTAATTATTATTTCTTTTTAACTCTTGACTGTGTTCATCTGAAAGAAGAAAGTCATGTACACCTACGGTGGCTTGGGGGTGAGAAAATTACGGGGTAATTTTCTTTGTGGGTGAACTATTTCTATAAATTTGTTCTAAATGGCAAAGAAATGATATTCCTCATATCAGTCTCTGTTGCTCTTCTGTAGCCAAACAGATTATTGGTCTTGAGAAACATCATCTGATCTGGATTGGTCTATGACACTGCATAGCCCCACAGATGTGCTTTTTTTCACCAGCATATGCAGTTATATAAGCGTAAATACTGCTGAATTTTCGATAAGGGTGCAAAGGAAACCGTATTAATTTTAGAATATCTAATACTTTTGAAAATTTACATTTTTTAATCAAACATTTTGTTTACAGAAAAAAATATTTCTGTATTTTTACCAATTTCATTTTAAGAAAATGACAGTCTGTGTCTACATTTTTTTTTTCTTCTGATAAATTGATTACTTTCAGATATTTGATGACTGTGTGCATGGATATTATATGCAGATGAAGATAAGTTATAATTTTTTAGATAAATCTCTCAATACAAGAGAATGACCTGTAAAACTTGGAACCATTGGATTTGGCCTTTCAGAAAATAAAGATGTAATAAATGCTAAGAATTATGCTTATTTCTACAATGTTTGCACTTTCATTCATGGGGAAAACAAAGCCAAAAATAAATCTGATTTGAAAAAGCAGAATGCTGTATTGACTGACGCCTACATCTCCTTGTCTTTAGATTCGTCAAGCTTCGCATCACATCTCGGAAGACCTGCGTTTGTGTGTAAATATGGGAGAGAGACCTCAATTTGCCTAACACCTGGACCAATGACATGGCAATGCATAATTTTTATGGACCAATCAGAAGGTGGCCAACTGCTCATAAGCAATATTGATGTGAGCAGTGGCTGTTGATAAAGAGTAAGGAGGCCATGCTTCAGTATTTTCTGGTGTAACTGGTGTACCTTGTTTCTATTTTCAAGTTCATCATTACTTGCAGCTCTTTTTTTCTTGACACTGCCTTACAAAGGAAATGCATTTTCACCTTTACATTTCTTTATGCTTGGTGTATACTCAAATTGTGTAACCAATAATAAATCTGTCTCTAGCTTTCTCTGCATTTTGACATTGGGTTTGTTTTAATGTTGTGTGTTTTTGTTTTTAGGTGTAGGTGTCTATATATAATTTATATGCACATTGCTTTTAGAAATGGTCATCGATGAAGCATTGGGGAAAAAAAAGGAAAAATGCTGAAAGACTGTTAAGTAGTGCAACTACGTGAGAGAAACATGCAGAGAGAGAAAGCTAGTAAATAAATGTCCTAAAATGTTAGATAATTTAACCTTTTTATAACATGGCAAAGTTCAGGTTGTAAAATGTCTTTACCAATCTCCCAAAAAAAAAAGACTCTTGCAGATAGTTTAATTTAGGAAAATGTTTTTAATGTTATACAAGTACTGTACAATTTTTCAAAACCATTTAAAACGAACGTGCATACAAACATTTCTTTTCTAAGAGCTTTGCAATTTATCTAAAAATACATTTTTCATCATGCTTGTCATGTGACAGCAGGTTTGTTGTAATGTTTCAATTTTTATTCCAAATATTGCTAATTTGTGTTTACAACAATGAAGCACAATAGTTCATTTTTGAAGTCATTTTTGCTTGTAAATACGGTTGAAATGGATCATCAAAGGTCAGCAGCAAACCTATTGGTTAATAAAATGGGATTAGATACATTTATGTTATTTAATTATTGCAGGTTTGCGTCATATTCTGGGTTTATTTCAATTCATTTTGATGAATACTAAATCTGTTTTTTTTAGAGAGCGAGAACATTTAGTCACATTTAGTCTAGAGCTACACCGTATTGACACCATGCACAATGCCTCTTTATTTCTGATTTCTCCCAAAAAGGAGTCAGGAGACTTGTTGGTCAATAAATAAGAAAACAAAGTAACTCAGTTATA
>JAUMHQ010000058.1:7560803-7571647 GCA_032361165.1 Enteromius paludinosus
TCACATTCTCATTCAGGATTACTGCACATGGCTACATTTTAAATCCAATTTATTTTGTGCAAAATGTACTTTTTTTTCCCTCATTAAATAAACAGGCTACTCTTTTAAAACTTAAAAAGTGCTCTACAGAAATAGTCTTGAATTTTAAAAGTTGTATTTTTCTTTTTTTCCTCTGCATTATTGCAGCTTGATTATTACTGATGAGATCATAGACAGCGGCAGCTTTAACAGACTGTATTCAGACTAATGCACGGATCTCTTTCCATATATCAGATGTTTTGATCTGCTCTGAAAACATAACTGATGGTGTGTTCATCAGTTTTGTATAAAAGCATTAGAAAATGCAAGTGCGTTTAGCCGCAGAGGTGATCAGACGCTTCAGGATAAACAAACACATTGCGCACGTGACGCGCAAGTCTGCGATATTTTTTTTAATCGCGCGATAAGAGTCTTGCGTTATAACGGCCCACCACTAGTTAAAACATAAAACAAGAACATTAGTGTCATTAGTATAACTAGCATGGATGTTTAACTTTTATTTCCAATAGCGATCTAAACCTCATAATAAACTTAAGTGTAAAAAAAAAAGTATATATTGTTTAAAAAGACTACTGGATACAACACATTAACAGTTATTCAAGTGAAAAATCTATTATTTTTTATCTTTATTATCATTTCTTTAGAAAGTGTACGGACTGTGCATGATAGTAAGAATTTTAATTACCATTGAGCTGTCCCACTAAGCTAGCCTTTAAAGCATTCTTGGCTCGAGCCACATCACTCTCGGTCACTGTGGTGGACAATGTCATCCTGTAATGCAAAAACATCAATAGCACATCACCTCAAACACAACTACAAAATGTTGGATGACAATCCTATCTTCTCGGTATATCATAGCTGAACTTACCAGGCATTCTGAGCCCAATGCATCATGTCCTCTATTTTATGTTTGTCTGCAACAAAATAAATACCCAGAAGTCCAGTGTCACTGTATGAAGAGTAGAAAGCCTGGTAACTCTGACACAGGTTCAGCTCTGCAGCCAGGCGAGCCAGGCGACTGCTTAAGTGCTATACAACAAACAAGAAAAAAAATACTATAATGTAATATTATAATTGTATTATGTCATGATTGTAATGCAAGCACCATTTTACCTGAAAAATTTACCTATGCACGGCAGTACTGTTTATATCACAAATAGAAGGAAAGAAATAGAAATAATAATAATCATAACAACTGAGTTTAGCATAACAACTATCAGTAGCCTTCAGATGCATTTCGCTAGTCTAAAATGCCAAACAAGATTGATTTTAAAACATCCTAAAGAAAGACATTAATAAATGTAGGAAATCACACTATATCAGTACGGTATCTGGGTTTTTTTTGGATACCAACACCACTGAAATTTACCAGTATTGTCAATATTAGATATACGCTGGCCAGTATTGGATATATATATACTGCTGTACATTATAAATGTTGTGATGGCCAATTTTCCCTTTAAGAATCTAAAACTTTAATTGTTGGGGTCTTTTTTTATTTAGACAAATATAATATCTAATATTTAATGTGTGACTGTACCTCTGTAAAAATTTATATTCTGCATCTTTTATGGGAAGTGAAATAGGAAATGAAAGGTTTCATAAGAAATTAAATTAAAGGAAAGTTATAAACTAACCTTGCCACCCCCAAATGTGACGTCATAGCTACCAATGAAGCAATTGGCAACCATAAGTGGCACAAAATCAGGGCTTGCAGCTCCAGCTCCCTCTACTGCAATAGCTACGTGTGCTAGGGGCATTGCATCATCACGCACCTGAATCTGAAAGCAAAACAAATAACAGACCAACAGAAAGTTAATCAATTGGTCAAATAGTGGCAAAAAACTGACGACATCTCATACATATATGAAATTTATGAAGCTACCTCACTCCCAGTGAAACGACATGGGGAGAGAACAGGTACAGCATCACCTTCATATTCAAAAGAAACACCACTGAAATGCTGCTTGGCTAGAGCCTCAAGCTCATCATGGTTCACTCCTGCAGCAGAACAGAGAGAGTATTTAAGCAATTGACTCTTAACGCTTTGTGTGGGTTTTCTAGTGAAATACTACTGTATGGCAAAGTTCGATAACAGTTTAATATCAGTACCTCCAGCTGCAGCCAGGACCATGCGAGGAGCTTTATAATGGCTATTGATGTATTCCACCAAATCATTACGAGTTAGTTTCCTTGAAAATACAAAGAGAAATGCTTGCATTTACACAAATTTTCCATCAATGACAATTAATCCAATACGGTTTCAGTTTTTAAAAGTTCTGTTTCTGATTCGGATGTTATCACGCGATTTGAATGGGCTGATATCAGTCGTTATCAGTTGGGGCCTGCTGCACCTACTGGTAAAACTTAAAATTAAACTACTAATTCTAGCGATTAGATTGTGTTTTTTTAACGTCTACACCTACCCCAACCCTAACACCTACCCTTTACCATGATAGAAAAACAGTTTATTGACGTAAAGTGTAAAATGTTCGATTGATGTGCGCATGCCCAGTAGTCCTATGGATGATAACAGCCTTCTAAGCCAGCAGGCCCCTACTGACCCATAGTAATGGGCTGATAACAACTGATATCAGCCCATTCAAATCGCGTGATAACATCCGAAGCGTACAAAGCCAATGCAAGCATATGATTCATATGAAATACATGATCTCAAGGTCATGCGAGTACCTGGCAGTGGCAGAGGGACCAAGAACACTATGGCTCAGAGAAGTACCCTGGAAGGCAGTAGCATGGAGCAGATCCAGGCAAACATCCTGCAGGCTACCTTGTACCTCTTCCAGCTCTCTTAGCACCACACTCCTCTGCTGCTCTATATCAGCCTCACTCAAAGATGAGCTCTGCACCACTTCTGCCAAGATCTCCACAGCTAAAAAGAAGACATTAAAGAGAAGACATTACTAAAAAATGGCTCTATGCCAACATGACTTCTAAATCTTATCAAAATTTATCTGCATTAGCCTATAGAAACTGCGCCTGTTAGAGAAACCGACTCTCTTATTTGTTTGTTGTACAACCTTTAGGCAAGTCCTTGGCAAGGATCTTCATGTAGTAAGCAGTATGTTCACGTGAGGTGTATGCACTCAAGTGTGCTCCCATAGACTCCACTGCTTGTTCAAGAGCCGACTGTGGGTGCTTCTTTGTGCCCTTGATCCAGAAAAAAAAAAAAAAAGTGTATATTAGTAAAATGGCATTACCATTTTGCTTTCGAAATACAACCAATTCCAATATTCATGTTTTTCTTGTTATAAACAAATGAAGCATTTAAGATCAGGTGCTCATATGAAGTCCTAGAATTCAATATTTATTGCAAATATCAATAAAAGCTGACCAGAGATTTTCCACTATGTTAAACACTCAGGGTGCATTCCACTTTACTTTTAGACACACAATAGTAAGATTCCTTGAAGGGGTCATGTGATGGTTCTAAAAATAACATTATTGTGTGTATTTGGTGTAATGCAATGTGTTTATGCAGTTTAAGATGCAAAAAAACACATTTTCACATACTGTACATTTTTATTTTTCCTCTAAGCCCCGCCTCCTGAAACAGGTCAATTTGTTCATCAAAGCTCATCATTTTAAAACAGCAAGGTGTGCTCAGATTGGCCAGCAATCCAATGCACTGTGATTGGCTGAATAAAAGTGTGCGGCGTGTTTAAACAAGCGGTTTTGAGACTTTAGTCTTTGACACTTTACAGATCTTCTGGATATATGGACAGACCCTCGACCCCTCAATTTTGACAGAGGAAGCAAGTCTATTCATAGACACTTCAGTCAGCTTCATATACCACAATGCAACATGATTGTGGCATACACAGCTATTGTATTGATACTGATACAGCCCAAACATATGTATTGACATACAGAATGGTAATGTAAATAATAAATTAACTCCATACCAGATTCCAAGTGATCAAGGGCTTATAACTTTTCTATTCAACCCACCAGTAGTATGCAATCTTGTGCAATCCAAGCAATGACATACATTCATTCATCAATGAAATAAAGTAAAATTAAGTGAGGGAAGGGAATAAACAAGTGGAACACACCCTAATAAGCAAAATACTAAAGTCAAAAAAGATTACATTTTGGTGAATGCAGGGAAAGAAGCAATTGCCAGTAGCCATTTACTTCCTTTGTACAGAAAAAAAGCCAACTGCTTGGTTTACCAACATTCTTCAAAATTATCTAAAAATTGTGTTAATATAATTCTTGAAGGCAAATCATAGCATGATCTTGAGGCAGTGATACCCAGCCCTAGTAACAACGTTCATTTAGAGAGAATGAGTCCAAGTAAAGATTATCATGCATACTTTAAACGCCATATGCTCCAGAAAAAATCCAGTTCCATTATTCTTCTCAGACTCATATCTGCTTCCACAACCTATCCAAAGGCCAACCTACAAAAGCAAGACAAATGAAAAGCACAAAGAATTACAACAGCAGTTAAGGTTGATTTCCTTTTGGATAAAACATGTGGAAATGTGACAATTAAAGTACCGTTCTTTAGGTTTTTTCAAATCCTGTTATTTATGACAAGCACAAAACATTTACTTAATTTGACATTTTTTACCAAATTAAAGATTTTATATTTCAGGTACTTATATTTGTGCGAGAATGTGTGAGGACCTTATAATTTATTCAATCAGAATATAGATCACATCTGCAAAAAAATTAATTAATAATTGATTTGTGCAGCCTAAAAACAGTTATTTACCGTGCATGTGGCTTGATCGGTCTCTTCTGAGGCAATCCTCAAGCCATTGCTTAGAGTAGTTAGCCGTGTTTCTGGAACTCCTAGCAGGCTCTGAGCATATGACACAGAGGCTTGTCCTCGTCTCACCAGAAGAGGCTAAAATAATGAAAAGGGTAGACATAAGTATAAGATGAAAGTTCCTTGTATTACTTAAAAAAAATTAAATTAAATTAAATCAAGCCAAAAAAAAAAATCACAGAATAACACAATCATATTAGACAAAAGGGTGACCTATTGGACAAGAACTGAACAAAGTGGTTGATTTGACCCAACAGCCAGAGATATTTTCATACATTTTCAGAAGTCATATATTGTACAATATAATAATATAAATAAAGCTTTTTTAATTTTAAAATATTAAAAACTTCATGGTCCGGCTTTACAAACAGGGCTTAGTTTACGCCAGGATTAGGCCTAATTTAAATTAAGATATTTTAGCAACTTTTACAAAAATACCTTTGAAGTAAACATTACAGGTGTGCATCTTGACACAGAACAATGAAACTGACATATTTTAATAGGGATGGGTATAGTTAACGGTATTACTACTTTTATCGATACCACTTATCTATCCTGTACTTTTTGTTGTGTTTTTAATATTTAAAAAATAATATTTAAAATTTAAAATATTTAAAAAAAATAATAATAAAAACTCATTGAGAACAGAATTAACAACACTTCATTTTTTTTTTAAAAATACTTAATTAAGTACTTAAACGTACTTAATTAAGTTACATCTTAATTTTATATCCCAGTTTTCTATTATCTCTGCTTTATTTCTTAATAAGCATAGTTTATTATTATACATCCATTTGTAAATGCAGTATTGTAACAGCATTTTTAGTGTTTAACATTTATTTAGGCTACTGCAGAAAAAAATAGTCATGCTTAATGTAACCAAAATGTGTGTTTATTAAATAATTAATAAACATTATTATAACATACTGATTTAGAAAGACCTTATGTGGTGGTTATGTCGTTATTTTGAAAGACTGCTAGCACAAGTAATTATAAATGTTTTCTTATGTGAGATTTTTATTTTAAAAGATCTATATACCGGCTGCACGATACATCGTTTCAGCATCGCCATCGCGATGTACGCATGCACTATGATAGTCACATCGTGGCAGTCACAATGCAGGGCAAAATAAGAAAAGATTTGTTTGCGTCTGATTTAAAAATGTACTTTCTATATTTCTAAACTTTCTATTCACGGATCTATATTTTTCTAATATAAAGTAATTAACTCATATTTAAGGGTTCTTTAAAAACTACAAAGCACACCTTGCTTCACCTACTTCATGCATGCAGTCTCAGTCGCATCTTGTCAGTAAAGCCGGTTTTGTAACCAGCGGTAAATTCCATCTGGTGCGTGGTCATACATTGAACCGCATTCACTAGTCAGAGCCATTGTTCACTGACGAGCTGTGCAAAATCACATGATCATGATAATGAATCCGAATTTGCGCAGCTCGTCAATGAACAACAGCTCTGTGTAGTGAATGCCTGATGAACATAAATAAATTTGTACACATAGCAATATATATAAATCGCAGGAAAAAAAATATATCGCAATGTAATTTTTTCCCAATATCGTGCAGCCCTACAAATACATACATATATATATATATATATATATATATATATATATACACATACACATATACACACACTGTTTGTCCCAAGGCAAAACCAATTGAAAACCACTGCTTTAGATCGTTCGATTCTCTCCGCCATTGTCACTCAACTTTGTTATTGTGTGTGTGAGCTCTGTGTACTGCGGTACTGTGCGGAACAGACAGACATTTTGCGCATGAGATTGCCAATAACAAGTGCAGGCAAGCGTACTTAATATTATCGCATATTACAAAAGGTTAAAATATGCTAGGTAACGATTATTTAGCATTAAATAGAAATATTTTTTTTTTCAGCAGTACTGATAGAAGACCTGTTAACATCAGAACGTATCGATACTTTGGTCTTTTATAATTTAGCACCTGTACCGATTAAGTACCGCATTTTGCTACCCATCCCTATATTTTAAGATATGTCAGAGAAAGATTTTTAGTTCAGACAGCTCAAATATGCATTTTAGTCTGGGACTAAGGGGATAGAAATGCTTTTTTTAGCAAAAACCATGCTAATAGGAATTAGTTAAGTGACCAAGAAAGCTGAATGCACTGCAAATGAAAGAAAACATCCATAATATAAGAAAACATCTTCATCAGTTTGACAACACATGCAATACAAACACTCTCAACAACCAAATACATAAACGTGCAGCAAATAATCAGAACACAACCAATTACCCACACACCATAACGGATATGTTTAAGGGAACCATTCAACACGTGATGAACCTAGCTCTGGCATGCTTAATGTCTACTCTAAAAGATTAGATTTCTGTTTATTTTAACATCCTGATCGCATGATTCTTTAGCTTTTTTAATAGCATTTAGTCTAAATAAGCTGACGAAAATCTGCTATACTGTTTTTTTTTAATCGTGGAAAAAACTGACAATGTTTTTACTATTTAACTGTAGTTACCATGCTTTATGGTAACTACATATTAACCATAAGTTGACTAGGGCCTTATGATTCACATGTAGTGGAAGGCATTGCGGAATCCAGACACAGAAAATGAATTTACTGTGCAGGTATAACACAGAATGTCACAGAATTTGTCAAACTTTGGATGAATTAGTCAAAAGTAGGTCATTAATCTTAAACCAAATTGCGATTTGGACAAGTATCTGTAAATATTAAGTCACAAATAAGAATTCAAACTAAAATTCACAACAGAATTTCTAAGGAATGTTGTTTAAAATAATACAGAAAACACACACACAGTTACAATGCTTTACAATAAAACTTAATTTTCCTAAAGCATTGTTGGGGTCCCCTTGATGCCTTTGACTTATAAAATAAGTCATGTTTTATTATAGTAAAAGTCTAGTAAGCATGTTTTTGCACAATTGTACCACAAATATAATGGTTAAACTACAGTGTAGAAAAACCGTAGTTAATTTGTGGTTACCATGGTTTAACTACAGTAATTTGTAGTAGTAAAACCATGATTAACTTTCGTAAGGGTTCCGTTGCGGTCCGAGCTACTTAAAGTGCATTGGTTGTGTTGTGACTTGTGAGTATTTGTATCACATTTTTTGTCTTTGGTTGTATTGTGAGTATTTTCAGCACATATTGTGTCAAAATTAAGTTAGAGGTAATTACACTAAATCATTTGTGTAATATATACTCTGAAAATAAATTACATTTTGCTTAAAATGTAAACATTTAAGGTGTGATAAAATATAACGTTCCTTAATTTATGGAGTTAATCTTAGATTTTCTTGTAAATAATATAACATAGTAGCTTTAGTAGTTCCTTTTTTAATATGAAATTTGTCACCTATATTACGATTTTATTTTAACCACTTTCTTTTTTCTATCATGGACGCTCTTGCATGTAACTGACTCCCTTGTTCATAAAAATGTCTTTATTAACAGTTTTTCGTCAAACCAGAGCTCATGCTGTTTTGTTGTAGTTGCTGCTATATAGAAGAGGACACAACAAAATATATGGCTCAGTCTAACGTGTTTCCATCATTTGATTAAAATTAACGATTCATGTCACAAACAGTAGAAAGCTGTGCTGTCTACAGTTTAACAGTTTCAGAGTATAAGGCAAACAAATAATCTATATCTCGATGTGACGTCAGATTTCAATGACCTTGTCAGGCCAAATTTCAGGTTAGCTTAACCTTAACATAAAGAAGAAGAAACATACGAGTGAAATATTTACATTTCTAGAGCTAGACAGTGACTTGCATACAGAACTGTTCTTAACTCTTCTCTTGATCCTCAAAGCTCTTACACACAGGAAAGAGATCTAACCTTTAGTGTATCTGAGCTATCAGCTAACGTTAGCTACCCGGTACTAACAAGGCCAATGACAGTTACTGTGACTATGGAAATCGACTGGTTACTATCCGCGTAATTAAATGTAATGTTTGAAAACGTAACGCCGGTATAAAATATCAAAGCCATGCAATACGTACGTAACCAGCTCTAGAAAGAGCTCGATTTACTGCCCCACTGATCCGCCACAAAGAGGCAACCATCTTGTCCAGTATGCTGCTCGCTTCCTTTCTTCTTCTTTTCTATTTAACTACGGTTCGCAATCCTACAGAGTTCAGTACCGCCACCTATTGTTGGCATGGACTCAATACAGCTTGGCTCCATTGGTGTGATTTTTATTGCGTCAGACACCTAGTGACAACACCACCAGCTGCTTAATTTTAAATATGTGTTCCCTGACTGGAGCTGAGACAGAGACAGACCCGTTTTTGTGAGTGCTTGTACCATAGACATATAACGTATAGAGTAGACGACGCAATGGCTGCTGGAAGACGAGAAATGCGGCCGCCGTCTTGGACCGGTCACCCGCTCCACTCAGTGTAATCTGTTTGGCAGGTGTAATGAGCTGTCAACACATTTAATTAATCATAACTCACGGAATACCGAACTGATTTTCACGCGCCTTTTTTTTTTTTTTAATAAATGTCATGAATGACACATGGTTTGGCGTATTTTAATATTGATAGCAAATCTTAAACTATAATACTAGCTTAATGGTTGCTTTAATCCAGCATTTTTATGTCTGTTTTATCTGGAGTATTCCAAATTAAAGACTAGGTTTATGCTTTAGTAATATAATTAATATCTCCGTTCCTGTGATAGTATTGGGTAGAAAAACATTCCAATCTCCTCCCGGACGATGTGTGTGACTGTCGACACTTTCAGAGCTTGATTTGTTGAAGATTGGCGGATCACCCTCTCTGCAGCTCTCAGCACCTTATAATAATAATTATTATTATAATACATTATATTTATAATTATTTAGCGCTTTACACAGTGCTCAAAGACACAGAATAGAGGAAATCAGAAAAAAACAACCTTAATATACAAAGATGAAAAAAACCAAGATAATAAAATTACAACTTTACTTTGTGCCTTGTGCGTTTCTCAAGATAAGGCTACACCACATTGCCAAGCTCACCTCTCTTGAACTTCAGAAATGGAGCACTAGAAAACTACAAAACAGTCCTTTTTCAGGGTTTTTAGTGTGTGTGTGAGCGAGAGAGTTCTTCAACTTATTAAAATACCTTTACCGTCACTATCTGTTTCTACTTCTCCATCATATTTATACTGTGTGATTTGCAAAATTCCTATCATAGCCTACACCTCATATGGTTATGGTTGTGCTTTTGTCCAAAGTTACATAAATACAAAACAATATAATACTTAAATTTAACAGAGATTGAGATGTTGGTCAGATTATAGCTAATAAGGAGAATTGCAATAATAAACAATGTCAATTCAAGCAAAATATAATATCAGCATGGTAAGACTACATTAAGGAGATCAGTAATAAACAACGTCAAATTAATAAACAGCCAAATGAAAATAGAACTATATATAAAACTATACCAACCATAACGCATTAGAAGTGCTTAATGAACTATTGTATTTAGACCCTCTTAAAAGACCCAATATATCACAGGAACGGAGATATTCATTACTTTTAAGCTCACTATCAATATTAAAAAACGCCACATAGCTGTATCACAGCTACATTTATGACCTCTGCAGCTAAAAAAAAAGCGTGAAAATCAGTTCGGTATTCCGTGAGGTATGATTAATTAAATGAGTTGACAGCTCATTACACCTGCTAAACAGATTACACTGAGTGGAGCGGGTGACCGGCCCAAGATGGCGGCCGCATTTCTCGTCAGCGCCTGTAGGGAGTATCGGTCCATGAGGCGTCTATCTCTATATATGTCTATGGCTTGTACTCTTATCTAGATTTGAGTCAAAGACAAAGTTCTTTGCTCTCTTTTGTAGACTAGTTATTTTGTTATAATTAGTAACTTGCAATGTTTTCACGCCTTACGCCTGTTTCACACATACTCCGTGTGCAGTGCGTTTGCGTTGCGTGTGCGTTACGTCTGCGGTGCAGAAGCAG
>JAUMHQ010000058.1:7585648-7601996 GCA_032361165.1 Enteromius paludinosus
CTCCGCAGGGTGGCTGGGCGCTCCCTTAGAGATAGGGTGAGGAGCTCGGTCACTCGGGAGGAGCTCAGAGTAGATCCTTTCCTCCTCCACATCGAGAGAGGCCAGCTGAGGTGGCTCGGGCATCTGTTCCGAATGCCTCCTGAACGCCTCCCTGGGGAGGTGTTCCGGGCATGTCCCACCGGGAGGAGGCCACGGGGATGACCTAGGACACGCTGGAGGGAATATGTCTCTCGGCTGGCCTGGGAACACCTCTGTGTTCCTCCGGAAGAGCTGGAGGAAGTGTCAGGAGAGAGGGAAGTCTGGGCGTCCCTGACCCAGTCCCGGATAAGCGGAAGAAAATGGATGGATGGATGGATGGATGGGCCTGCCTTCTGAGAAATACTGAGAATATTACTATAAATTGTAGCAACACCACCTCCTTTGCCTTTCAGGCGTGGCTCATTTTTATAGCTGTAATCTTGGGATGTAGACTCATTTTTATTAAAGTAATGTATATATCTGGTTTTAGCCACGTCTCTGTAAGAGCAAATCTAGGTTACGATCATTGATCAAATCATTTACAAAAAGTGAAACTAGTTTCACAAAACTATACTCAAATAAGTTGCTTAAAAAGTTCTTCAGAGTGACAAGAATTCTTGGTTCCACAAAAAACCTTGAGCCTGTCCTCCAACAAAAACCCTACAGGTTGTTTGTGCAAGCACCTTCTTACAACCTATATTTATAAATCAAAGTCAATCAACCTCTTGTGGGTGTAAATAATAATGACCATTATCAATCAAAATGGGTCTTTATTTAAATGCAATGTTTGGTCGTTTTACACCGATCTCACTGTAATTCGTACATACTGTATTTCACTAGGTGTAATTTGTACAAATGACTATACCTAACCCACTCCTAAATATACCCCTTACAGAAATCATGCAAAATTATATTTCATAGTGCATATACATTTTATAAGCATGTGCGTTTTCTGGGATTTAATCCATGATCACATGATTACATATTATTGTATTTATAACGCAATGTGCTACCAACTGAGCTACACAAAACCAGTCATGTTTGTTTAAAAACTCTCATTCTTACTTTTTTTTTATAATCTGAAGAACCTTCTTTCACCACAAAGAAACTTTTGTGAAACAGAAAGGTTCTTTAGATGTTAAAGGTTCTTTATGGAACCATTTAGAAAAAAATGGTTTGTCTATGGCATTGTGAAGCACCTTTGCACCTTTTTACAGTGTACTTAATAGGTTAGTTCACCCAAAAACAAAGATTAGCCCATGATTTACTCATCCTCAAGGTGTATATGACTTTCTCCTTTCAGAGGAATCCAATTGCAGTTCTATTTAATTAATCCAATAAAGTGCATACATCCATTATAAAAATTGCCTCACATGCCTCTGGGGGTTAAATAAAGGCCTCCTGTAGGCAAATCACTGTGCTTTTGTAAGAAAATAATCCATATTTAAAACATTATAAACCACTTTTTCTAGTTTGGGCTAACTGGTTGAGTAAATCATAGGCTAACCCTTTAAGAAAGTTTGTCTCTTCAGTAATTTCATCCTTTTAATCAGGCTTGTTCATCATAATGTTAAACAGTTGTTTGGACAGTTCAGTATCAGACATTATATTATAATCTGACAAGTTGATATTCCTGAAAAAGGCTTAAAACCACTGCACATCATACTGTTGATTATTGTGCGGTTGGTATTGAGTGAACATACTGAAGAAGCATTTTATTTCTTGTATATTTCCTTGTTCTAAGACCATCAGATCCCTAAATGCTTTCACACTTGTTTGCCTTTAGGGTTCTGTTATGATTAAATGAAGTTTCAAACAACAACATTTTGGCTTTGTTCCACAGGAAACGGGAAGCCAGGAGACGGTTTCTTACTATGAAAGTCAACCTACAGATATACTACATTCCTGTTCTCCGCCCGACATCTACAGCCTCTCCTGTGAAAGTAAATACACTTTCCTTCACTCTGACACTTTAGCAAGTGTACGGAGATAATATTCAGCAAAAAAGTCTTCCATTTTAGCAGAACTAGCATGATCTTACAGAAAATCTGTTTCAGGAGAATGTGCCCTTTACAATCAATAACGTCTGTACTCTGGGCTCTTATCTTGGAATGGTGGATCCGTGGTACGATTGCAATGTCTGTAGTCTTGGACAGATGATTCCTGATCTTGCAAGAATGGTATGTAAAAAAATAATAATAATTTAGCATATTAGCCATATTTGGTTAAGAAAAATGAGGATGCATTTTTAAGCCGATTATGTCAGTCAGTATGGAATGAGGAAGTTTGAAAGTTTCTCTTTCAGTTATTTTTTTTTCTAGCATTTCCTTGTGTAAATGCAAAGCTAGCAACTGTTCATTGTGAAAAACATGTTCCTCTTGCCAATTTGGCTTACACATTCATTTTTACCAAATTTGTTAGGCTGTTTATTGATTTATATATTAAACAGTTTGTGAATAAATGCCAGAGGTTAATCCCAGATATATTTACATTATAATACTCACGGCACATCTGCAGTTTAACATACTTTTAAAATACTATTGCAAAAAATTATACATTGCAAAAAATAAAAAAAATTAAAATACCTCTGAAAGCCTATACTTAAGTGCAAGTTACACGTAATGTCTTTCGTCGTAATTGAAATGAAAGGAAATATTAAGATTATAAATGATTTATATTAAATGCTAAACCTTAGCATACCTACTTAAGTAGGATTTCAGTATTCATCTATTTAATTATTTCTATTTGTCCTATTGCTAAACTCAAACTGTACTGCCTAACAAGCATTTATGGTAATCTAAAATATAATTTAATGTCATTTCTATTGAAACTTTGATGCAATGTATTAACATTTGTAATTACACATTCGTAATTATGAACAGTTTGACTTTATAACTGCACTATGTAAAACTGGTCTTGTGTATGTTATGAAAGCCACGAATGAGTACTCTATTTAAGTGGTCTTTTATTTCTTTAATGCATTTTATCTGTATCTCCAGTTTTGTTTAGTTTTTTTAAATACATAAGTACAATACAAGTTCAAATTCAAGAGTCATCAAACATTACTCCTAATGAATGATGTCAGTGTAATTGTTTTGCTTTGTTTTACTTTTAATCTTCCAGTCCAGCACTGGCAAACCACAAGAGTCTGACCTTTTCTTAGCTGACGTCATCTCATATTACGTGCGTATGGCACAGCAGCCAGTGTACTTCAACATTTACTACATTAAGGTGAGAATGAAAGCCCTTTTGTACGGCTTTACGTAGTTGCTTCTTTTTTTTAGCTATGATGACATGAGTTTCAGGAGTACTTTAGTCACCAAGGAAGTTTCCATGTAGAAAAAAAAACACATTTGTTCATTTACATTGAGGTTTGCAGCAAATATAAAAAAACAGGCATAAATGATGTGAGAGCAAGATAAAAGAAAAAGAAAGTACATAGCCACAGTTCAAGCTCAGAAGGTCAAGCTGTTTAGGTTCTCATTCAAGTTGTTGAATATTCTAGCACTTTCTGATATAACATAGCATTCTTGATTTTATATTCTATTATTGCAGATTCACTTTTCCAACAAGTCCAAAGAACCTGTGGAAGAAGTTTTTGTTACAGACCTGGAAGTTGATTTTCCAGATTTTAAAAAGGCCCAAAGTGCACATAAAGGTATTCAAGACCAAATCTGGAATTAGTACAGTCATTGCTACCCTAAATTTTGGCTAGCAGTTCATTCAGACAATATTTACAGCCAACATTCTTTCCTTAGAAACTGTCAAACAGAAGAAGATGCCTGCCGAGCTGTGTGGTGCATTAATCTCATTTAGCTACTTGAAAGTGAGTATCACTTATGCTGTCTTTATTGTTATCAGGGTATTTTTCATGTACCTAGTCACATACAATGTGATTGGTGTTGCTGGGTTCGGTCAGTGACATTCTTAAATCACAAATAAATATTCAGGATGTTTTTCTAGAATTAAAAATTACGTGACCAGCAAATCTTAGTTGACCTCATATGGCCCTACACATTCCTTTTAGGTGTCGCTAAGCAACAGGGAGGTTGAGAGAGGGTTTTCACTCAGAACCACTGGAGCCCAGATTTCAGCAATACCACAAAACAAAACTGAAGGTAAAGTTACATGATTTGTTTTTGTTAATCAATTTTGATAAACATTTACTTCAACCAAACCAATTTTAAATGAATGACTATTTGACTTTCCACTTTGTAGATTTGAACTGTCTCATGGTCACTTTCAGTGACATGAAGCCAAAGAGTATGACGGTAGGTCTGCCAAAACTAAACACAACTTCCTTCTTTTGGAACCCAGAGAGTAAACCAGAGAATAAAAAAAATATATATCATACAAATATTGATTATTTATATCTACATCTATATATATATATACACGTTTAACTCTGTATGTTGTTGGTCTGTAACTGAAATATTTTAGCATGGCTGTCATGAGAAGTAAATTCAACTTACATCTGATTAAGTTCAGATTATTTATGCTTCGTTTCTTTTTTAGGCGACAAAGATCAGAACATGCCATTTTAAATTGAAGACACCAGAAAAAGCAACTTTTACAGTACGTTTGGATAAAGACTTTCGAAGGAAATTTATGAATGTTGAGAGGTGAGTAATCAGGGCTTTTTCTGCTCATGTTATCATTTTAATTAAGATTTCCATTACCTATGCTACCGGTCAAAATTGTGAGGTTGGTAATGTTTTTTAGTATTTTGGAAAAATGTAATTGTTCAAAAATACAGTGAAAACAGTAGTATTGTAAAATATTAGTACTATTGCAAAAAACTGTTTTATATATATACATAAAATTTAATTTATTCGTGTGATGGCAAAGATGAATTGTCAGCAACCATTGCTCCAATCTTCAAAGTGACATGATCCTTCATAAACCATTAAAAAAATATGATCATTTGGTGTTCAAGTAACTGTTTTTATTTCAAAAGTACAGTATATAATTTGAAATAGATTTTTTTTGTAACAAAAATGTTATTACATCCGTGCAAAGTAACAGTATTCTATATGAACATATGAATCAAACTGACCCCCAAATTTTGAGCAGTAGTGTATTTTCAAATAATTACATTACCTTGATTTAAAAAATAATTAAGATATAGGCTTAGAGTGATACACGTTAGATGAAACATTGATTTCTTTGCATTGCATTATATTTTCCAAAACAGCATTGAGGTTGCTCCATGTCGAGACCCTGAATATTACGTTCAAAAGTCAAAGTTCATGGCAGAAGGTGACAGCCACGCTGGACTGAGCAAATACATGAGCAAAGGATTGACTCTGCCCATTAACACATTTGCTGGAATAATCAACTGAACCAACAAAGATCGGGATGGAGACTGCTTTCTGTCAACATAAAGGCCAGTTCCGGACACTTGCAGTATGTGTATTGTGTTTTAAACAATGCATTGTGCAGTCGTGTCACCATGTGATCAAATGATCAGCTAAGACACTTCACCAAGCAGGTTTTACTGCAATATAAACTGTTATCTGCGAATCACAAGTTGATCGGTCCGGAAGTATTTTAACGTGTAACACAACTAACTCACTAACACTAATGCAGGCATGACATTGAGTTTCTCAAAGACGCAGGATTTACTTGAACTTGTTTTCTGCTTTAACAATCAACCTGTTCCTAAACATGTGCACAATGAGTGCATGTGAAGAAGAGAATTCTTCACACGCTGCCAGTCTTTCATCTGAATTTTCCATCAGAAAAACAGAGTAACTGTTTATTACAGTATAATGCAAGTGCAGTGTATGTCTGTATAACATAAAATATATGCCATATGACCAAGTGTTTCAGAGAAACTGACATTATACCTTGATGATTTGCACTTTGATACATTCATGGTTTTATGCTTTTTTTTTATCCCACTATGCATGTTTACAAATGCAGGACCTTAGGTAAGAAGGTTTTATAGCATCAAAAACATGTTTAAATTTAAAAAGCATAACTGATATGTATTTTAATTATTGTCTATGTGATATGTGCAGACCAGCACTATTGTTACACAAAAGGTTCAAGCTTTAAAAGGTTGTGTTGTGCATTAAGCTGGTTAAGAAAGTCTGTCTTTAACACATTAATTAGTGGTGCCAAATATTTGAATCTTCCTCATATCAATCTCTGTATGGGGTTCTTTTCTAATCTGATGCCAATAATCCCAGTCTTTCGGTTATGCCATGCATTTATTTTAAAGAACAAACGTGTAATCAAGAAAATACGATCAGTTCTGTTTCTTTTATGGCATGAATTAATGCCGAAGGTTTGCACAATTGCTGATTTGACGTCTGGTTTTGTAAATATTGTGATTTTTGTAAATACATAAATAAATGTAGCATTTTTAAATGATTGCAACAAACTTGCGTCGAGATTTATTAACACAGTTAGGATGTTTAAAACTTAAGGTACCCTGACAGCACAAAAATTTTGTTGTTGTTGTTGATAATAATGACCACAAGATGTCGCCAAGGGGTCAGAAATAGACATATCTGCTGCTGCTGCGTAATGATGTCTAGTTATCCACAGCCGTTGCTTTTTTCCTCAGCAACGAGAACCGCTGGATCCGCTTGATTATTTTAGCGAGCTCTCTTGCTTTTGCCTGTCTCAACAAAGTCAGAATATTCGTATACGATTAGGCTTCAGTGGAGAGTGATGGATGAAAAGCGCAGAGCATCCTGTCAGTACGGATCCCTGGAATGCACGAAATGGAAAACTGATGTGGACCAAACAGGTATCTCTACACCTGTCTCTGTTTCAAAACCTGTCAAAACGTATTGGTGAAAGGTATTGTAGACTATCACACACTTGCATTCTCTTCTCCGTTGGGGTTTGTGCTGATTGAATGCCACAGATGAAACTTCA
This sequence comes from Enteromius paludinosus, assembly GCA_032361165.1. Taxonomy (NCBI): domain Eukaryota; kingdom Metazoa; phylum Chordata; class Actinopteri; order Cypriniformes; family Cyprinidae; genus Enteromius; species Enteromius paludinosus. The sequence goes on from JAUMHQ010000058.1 coordinate 7,592,558, forward strand.
GCTGAAGGAAAGATTAGTTCAGGTTGAAAAGCGTTATACTGAGAGTCTCATAATTTAATGTTGAATGAGTTGAATGCTCACATCACATGGAGATATATTTTGTGACTGCATGCTGTGGCGACTTCGTAAGGTGAATCGGGATGGAAGAACATGTCTTTGTGGAGTGACACACTGTCTTCAATATATTGCTTAATGCTTTCGCAGCACAGCACCTTCTGCTGCTCTCAGAAGCTGTTACTGAACCTTGCTAATAAAGTTTTGCAAAATAAACTTGTGGAGATCATCAGGGTAAAGCAAATGTGGTCCATTCAAATGATTTCCAGGGCTTCATTATCAACTGTATAAATAGATAGTAATATAGACACATTTAGGGTTATTTTAATGATTTTTATTCTTTTACTTGTTTTTATTACATGAAATTCCCTTTGTAGCACTTCTTAAATTCTTATGCACTGCACCGCATTAATTCTACTGCTTTCTCGTTCAGTCTAGCACATTTGAATGATTTTCCTTTATGAATGCCTAACCTGACATAAGCTTCAATGCTTCAGAGGAGTTGTTAACTTGCACATGAAGGAGCAACTTGCCTCTTGGCACTGATTTTTGAGCAGCTAAATATATTTGATTTAAATGTTCTAGTGTCATCTTAGATCAGTACCTGACCTGAAGACATCTATTGATGGTTTGGATGCAAACAGGCTTGTGAGCCAAATAAGAAAGGGGAAAAGGTCAAATTCATAATTGGACAGGATTTGTCTTGTAGATAATTTAGGATTCCCAAAAAAGGCTTATTAATCTGTTAAAAAAAGGTCTACATATTAGTATCAAAGGAAAAATCTTCGTTTTCTTTTAAACATTCCTGATGCAATAGGAAAAAAATTGTATTATAAATACTTATAATAATAAGTGTTGTTATTCTTAACTCATTTTTTTTTACCATTGCATTTATAAAAATACATACAGCATGTCACAGCACAGGATTACCCAACTTCCCAAAAGTATTTTATATCAAATACACACAAAAGCCGCTGGAACAGAAATATTTTTTTTTTCTTCAAAATATTGTCATATTTCCCCATCTCACAAACTCAGTGGCCACTCAGCCGAGTAAAGCTGACAGATCGTATTATCCTCAGTCTAGCATAACGGTTACCATGCCACTCATGAGGAAGACACAGTGCACAATGCTGCTGGAGACATAAGTGACATAAGCAATTGTAGGATCAGAGAAAGAGTTATGCTAGACCTCCTAAACCCTTGCAAGTTATAATTTGTTCTCTGACAGTCGAGGCGGGAAACCTGGACAAGCTGCAATTTTCTGCTGCTGCTAAAGCTTTGATTTATTGGTGCAGGAAGGATACGAAGGAAGTCAATGAAAGGGGTTTTGAGAACCTCTTCAAGAATAGGAAGAAGGTAGTAACGGTAGACCCGAAGGAACTGTAGAGGTTAAGTTTATGTTTTCTCTAATTTGTTACATGTAAAGGGTGGTTGTTTATAGCCATTTTTACATTTGCAACAGGAAGGAGGTGTAATGATGGTGAATTGATTTCAACAGACTGGTGCATCTTGAAATGTATCTCACATTTCAGATCTTCCACAAGCACTGCTAGTCTTGAGAAAGAAGACTTTAAATTTGAGGTTTTCTATAGAACGCAATTTGAGCTGTATTCAGCAGCTCCTTGTGGTCGTGCTCTGTGTGGCTTCAGTCCAGATCTTCTTGTTTTCTGTGTTTTCAGAGGCAGATGTGGTCTCAATGGCAGACTCTACTATCACAGTTGGAGACATAGAGGGGGAACTCTGTAAGATTGAACGGATCAGAGACATTTTGATCAGGAGGGAATCTGAGCTAAGATACATGTGAGTAAACAGAGTTTTACATGTAATTATTTATGATATATACAATTTGTGTGCTTTGGTGTTCTGGTCTGAAATGCCCTGTTTTTTTTTAAGTTGCATTTTAAATGTTGCAATATTTGTACAGTATTTTCTATTTATATTGATTACACATGAACATTTATTTAGCACCTTTCAAAACAAAGTTACAAAGTGCTTTACATTAAAAAGATCAGTACAGTAACAAAATACAAAGCAAAGAAAAAGTCATGTGAGAAAAATCAGTCTTAAGAAGAGACTTAAGTCCTGTTCGCGTGGGTTTAGTATAACCTGGTGACCTCTAGTTATTTGTAGTAATTGCAGATGTTGTCTGTGATCTTAATCCTGTGTGAATCGCCAAAATGATCATTAATGGAAGTCTCTTTCACTAATGTAAAATAGAGAAAAAAACATTTTACATTTAATAAGGCGCTAAAAGTAGCCCATATTAAATCGATAAGTTATCTTTAATTAACATTCTCCCATAAATCAAAAGGAAAACATTTTATCATATTCCAAAGGATAGACGACTAAATGGTTCACTGCTATAAAACGTGCTAACAAACGGGTACGATTTCATGACATTTATGATACTGTAACTGTACTCACAGTGACACAGCTATGCTGTGGTTGACATTAGCTAACAACACAGTGTTACCCTTCCAGTGACAACATTTTAGTCTATATATGGTTTTAGCCGACAGACTCCAGGTTGTGTAGGCTTGTAAAAACTCTTCGGAGTAACTTTAGGATGGAAAGTTGATAAGGTAGTTGTAGAGATCAGGATACTGCAGGTCAGAAAATCTATCCATTCCTTTTGATACACGTTTAAAAACACCCCGGGGGCATTATAGGGATCTGTTATGTTTAATCTATTAAGTTTTGCTGTATATAGGGGTATGTCTTTTGAACTCTTTTGCCTTAAAACTCTTGCTGGCGCCATTCATTTCATATACTCTCCCAGCAGTTCTTGCTTGCCAGCATGGAAAAGTCAACAGAATGGGTCACGTGACTGAAGGAGCTCTACAGGCAGTGGCCAGAATCACACAGACCAAATTGTAGCATTGCTTTTTGAAGAAACATATATGTGAACTTAGCATACTTTATATGGGTACAGTCAGAAAATGGCATACAGCACCTTTATGGAATTATGACTGCATGTATTTATGTTGTCTGAAGCCCGATTTTCAGATGAAAGATAGGCAGTGGGACTCAATCGTGGTGATTTCTGTGATCGTGGTTTCTAATCAGAGTTCCTATATATACAGCAACATGCTCTTGAGACCAAAGATATAGCCAGAAGAATTTTTCAAGTGTCAGAAATTCATCATGATCATTGCACAGTGCTGCTACTACCCACGTTTACTATTCGACCAATAAAATAAGGAAATCAATCAGTCAATACAATCAAAACATAAATCTGCTTACCTCAAGCTCTTATTCATTCCTCTTTCACAGCTTTCACTTGCTTTCAGCACACATATTTACAGTACAACTGCTAAAGTGTGATTCATCATGCTGTTTTTGTTTACCACTAATACATGCTGATGTTTTATGTGGTTACATGCGTAGTACCTACCAGTCAATCAATATCATCATTGAATAGTCTACATGCATGTCATACACACAAGTTTATTAGATCCATGTGGCACAGAGTTATCTGCAGTGATCTTATTGGATTGCAAAAATTGTGCAGTGTGTCTCTGGCTTAACTGATTGACTATTGATGTTTTTTTTTATGATTCATCAGCTGACGAAAAATTGACGTCATTACTGCTGTGGGCTTCCCTATTTTTATCAAATTTACATTTTGCCTGTATAACCTACTATTATCAGACAACTGATTTCCTATATATTTTTTTTCATGAATCACTTTACAGTCTCTTTGCATGTGATAAAATACAGTATGTTAACCTCAAATTATTGACAGTCCATTTATGTATTTATTTTGTAAAAAAAAATGTCACTGGGGCACTTTTCAAAAGGCTCCCTTATGTACCTATTAGGTTCAAATATGTACACTTTAAGTACTAATATGTACCTTTAAGGTACAAAAATGAATCCTTTACGCACAGTGATGTATGTACTTTATGCACAAACGTACGTTTTGAAAAGCTGAGAGCGTTTGTACCTTTATTTCTGAGAGTAAAGGTAGCAATGCTCTAAGTTTGTCTTAATCACCTTTTCTAAGTTTATTTTGCAATAGTCAAGTCAAGTCGCTTTTTTTTATATAGCGCTTTTAACAATACGGATTGTAGCAAAGCACTGAACATAATCAAATAGGAAAACAGAGAGATGGTAATTTATTTATCAAATACAGAAATCAAATAATCACTGGAAATCAGGTGTCCCCAACTAAGCAAGCCAGAGGCGACAGCGGAAAGGAGCCAGAACCCCATCCATGAGAGAATGGGGGAAAAAACCTTGAGAGAACCAGGCTTGAGGCCAGTTCTCCTCTGGCCGGACGCCCAGCACCTAATTTCCAGTTCAATTTTAAACACATGTCAGATTGTGTAGAGGAATTATAGTGTGTGTGTGTGTGTGTGTGTGTGTGTGTGTGTGTGTGCGTGTGTGTGTGTGTGTTTGTGTGCCTCTGAATAATAACCTGTTGACTGCAAATTATCCCTTATCCCAAATTATCCATGTCATTATTGCTTTTAGATTAACAGATGTGTTTTCTTTAAATTCATTTTCACATTCCAGATAGGCACACTATATACAAGTAATAGCCAATTTTGTCAATTATAATTGACAGTCAACAGCCAAACCCCCAAGCCTTGAGCGGTTCATAAAGTTGATCTGAGAACCTTCTCATCACCATCACATCTGCAGTCATCTGTCCTTCCTGTTCCCATTGCCAAGAGCTCCAATCAGCCAGCTGCCCCTCATCAAGATGTTAATGCTTTGCTTTTGATGCTGCCAGAGTGTCTAATGCATGGATATTGGTTTCCCCTCACAATCATTTGGGGAAGAGCTTTGGCTATCACAAAATCAGTGGGGCATTTCTTCCCCACTTGGTTCAGCCTCCACAGTCTGTCTCAACTGAACCGGAGAGATACAGAGAGAAATCCATTGTTACAGCTTCATCATTAAACTGTGTATTCGGCTTAAAATTTAGGGACTGAATGCACTCTAAATACTGCCGTCTGACACGCATGCAAAAATGGTCATATCTTAACTGGTTTTATTAAAGTCAAAAATATTATTTTATAGCATAAAAACTGAACTGCAGTAACATTTGCAGGTTATCAGTTTTTGCAGAGTTAAAAAGCTGTTGTGTAATTATTTGAATTACTTTGGCACATGAGTACATTGTCACTTGTTTTTGTCTGCATATACATTGAAACATTGAATACAGAGAACCTTATTGACAGCAAGACGGCAAATTTACTTTTTTACATTTTTGTATAAAACTTTATTTTCATCCCAAACTGTCACTGTGTAGCAGCTATCCAGATGTTCAACAGACTCATCTGGACTGGGGGGGGGGAAACAACAACTGCTGTACATTTAGCTGACTCAAAGGAGCCAGTTGTACAAAAAATAATGTGTAAACTACAAACAAATACCTAGGAATACTAATAAGATAAGGATGCATGGACAATGCTCAGACTCTCATTGCCACTGTATATTGTGGGCATACTGGGCATATTACGCAAATTTCCTGTGTGCATGGATGACCTACTGCAACTGCCAAAATGAACAGTAAATAACAGAGCTTACAGCATGGAAATGCAATGCTTTCAAACAAATTTTGAGAACAAAACCTGAACTGGATGTATTTTTGAGGTCATGTGACAACAGTGTAGAAAATGACTTTTTGCGATATTTATGGTTGGATAAGGCTTACTGTTTTAATTACTGTTAAAGATGAGAATGCAAAACTGTATTTACCTCAATAAATTTATTTAGTAAATTGTAGTTTCCTCAGGATCCCTACACCCCCAGCCTTTGCATAATGTATACCCGCCCATGTTCTAGACCAGCCGCCAGCCAGACCTACTCAGTCGAATCATTAGAAGTTCTGCAGGTATTGTAAAGAAACAAGCAGGACAATAGTGAAAAAGGCAGATCATGCAAATAAACTTTTATGTTCCAGGCTGTGCAGCGGATGTGAAGTGCAGGCATGGATTGCCGCCTGTATTCGGAAAGGCATGAAAAGAAAATAACCTGTTCTAATAAAATAACGTGAGCCACTAAAGGCACATGGTTAGCTTGCTAGCAGTAGCCTGTTACGTCACAGTAAATAAGAGTTGACTTACCATCTAACAGAGCAAGGAGAGATGACTGAAGATGATGGCAAATGATCCTGAGCACCACCAAGTAAAACAGTGTGATGTTATCTTATTAGCTTGTTATTTTTATTTATTTATTTTTTATTTTTTGCAGGATGGATGATATCCAGTTATGCAAAGAAATTACAAGACTGAAGAAAGAACTTCAAAAGCTTTTGTCTATCCCAGGTGAGTTCTGGGAAAGCCTTTGAAATAAATTCCAGTAAAAATTCAAGAAATATCGTTTTAGCTCTTAATGTTTTTTTACAGTACAGTACAGACATATATAGACTATACATTCTATTATTTAATCCAAATTATTTATCTATTTTTTTTGTTAGCGTGGCCTGATCTTAGTAAGCATGACAATGAAAGCTGTTGCTTGGTAAAATCTAAAAATCCATTTTCAGATAATGACAAGTCTAACGAAGACAAACAGAAGGAGGAAGAACTTCTGAAACAGATTCATAAATTAGTGGAGGCCAGAGACTTCTTAGTAGATGACGTGGAGTTTGAGCGTCTCAGGTAAACTGATTTTTAGCATGCTGGGAAATGAAGGAAGCTGACACACTGTTAATTTGCACCCTGTATTTAATCTCTGACTGAGCTCAATTCTGGGGCAGACAGAATTCTGTCTAGGGCCTGAGGAAAAAAACATTAATTACCCTCTAAGTACAGAAGTAATAGGATTTAATTTGTAATAAAGCTGTGCTGCCACATTCTGTCTCACCAATTTCAAGAACCGAACTCAGGAAAAGTCTGCTCAGTGCTTGTGGCATCTGCACAATTTTGCGATTGAATCTTGGTAATGGGAATCTTGAATCTTAGTCCAGCTGGTGTTAAACACGTGGTGTACATCACTGTGTAGGTCCATTTCCAGCCAGTTCTCAAAGGCTGGAATGGAAGTCTTGTAACATGTTGCAGAATTCTTTTGTAAAACCAGCAAAATACCAAAAAGAAATAAATAAAAATAATTGCATGATACATGAATGCACGTTATATTTTCAGATTACATTTCCCAGCAATAATAGGAAAACCTTGAGCTGACTGAAGGAAATGAAAGACATTCATAAATATCAGATTTTACAGTTAGTCTTCCCATAATGCATTGCCTTATGTAACCATAGTTACTTCTGCTGTACAGGGAACGGGAGGAGGACAAAGAGATGGCTGAATTTCTTAAGTCCAAACTACCAAAATGCTCCCAAACCAAGAGTAAGTAATTCTGTCATGATTGTTAGAACAAAAGTAATGTTTATGATTTTACTGCTCATCCAGGGGAAATATGAAGCTTTTTTGTTGCATGTAGGGTGAATAGAATACAAATAAGGTGTGATATTTTGTAAACCCACTGGCTGTGTTTTAAATGTTTAGCCCCTCACACAACCTTAACTAACTCTGTTATGCAGAACATGATTTTTGCTCAGACTTTTGCCCCAATTTAGAGCTAGTCTGCAGATTTCAGTTGACAGATTTCATAGAAAACTGCATAGTGTATGATGGTCCCAGTCTCATATTTTCTGGCTTCATTTGTAACACATCTCCTAGCAGGAAGACACATTTCTTGTGTTCTGAACAACCTAATAGTCAGAAAGGGAGTGTAGTTTGGTGTATGATATGTCCAGTTTGCAGCTATTTTTACAAGTCATGTAGTATATTCCAGCCTTAAAGGGTAAGTTTACCCCAAAATGAAAATTAGGTTATATTTTATTTTGAGAGTCCACTAATAACTATTCCTCATAAATTTGCAACTAATAAGTTGACATATACTTCATATGTATGTAGTATGTTGTGGACCCATCAGTATAAAATGTTAGAAGATATTATGCAGTCTACAAAACCTCTTATGACTGCTAGTTGACATGTAGTTGCAAAGTTACTTATTGATAGTAGAATGTCTAAAGTGGACTATTGAAAAAAAGTTACCATAAATTTGTTTTACTCACTTAAAAAAATACTAGGTGTCACTCCGTCACTATCTCCTGATCCCAGTACAGCCACATTCACTCGCTCACAATCACCAACCTTTTAATTAGGATCACCTGTCTTCACTTACCTGAGCGCTCCAAAAGCAGCAGTCACCAACATTTCCTCATCTGAGCTCGAGGTAACAAGCAGTATCCTCACCTATGTCTGCATGTCTGTGGGTCGTTAAACGAACGAATCGCTCTCTGTCTCGGTTGGATGAGATCTCGACCTCCTCCCTCACCTGCACCGAGCACTAGATCATCTGAAGCCCGTACCTGTAAGATACTCACCTGTGTACTTACCTGAGCCAGCCCATCTTCCTAGTTATTAGTGATCAGGAGATCGCCTTATGTCTGAGACTTTATACAAGAAGGACTGCTTTAATTTTGATTTACCCTTCTGCATACTTGTTAAATAAATAATTACGTTCTTGAACGCATCCAGCTTGTTGTGTTATGGTCTGAAGTATTACACTAGGTGTATATGAATTTCTTATATCAGACTATTTAATTTGAATTACTATTACAAATTGTCCTGGGCTCTCCAAGCCTTTCCATGAGGTTTGCTGTAAACACATCGGAAGATCGTAAATAAAATACGTGCATCTGTAATAAAACGTCCCTCACAAGGCTCCAGGGAGTGAATAAAAGCGCTCTGTAGCATGCGTTTTTGTAAGATAAATATCCATATTTCAAATGTAAACACTTATTTTCTCACTACTGCTAACTCTGGCAAGAGAAAGACGTTCAGACAGATGACACACATGCCTCTGGGAAATATAGGAGAAAAGGAAAACCAGTCTCTTTTTGGCTTCTTTTTGTATATCAAAATCCTCTGTCATTTTTCTTTACAAATCCTTGGTTTATTTAATGTCTTCTAAATTGTGTACAACAAACCCCCACTTAGTCCCATGGAAAGGTTTAGGGAAGCCAGGATAATTTTTAATTAGTGGTGGGCCGTTATCGGCGTTAACGCAAGACTCTTATCGCGCGATAAAAAAAATATCGCCGTTAATCTATTCCCAAAGTTGGGTCGGAGTCTAAACTACAAGCTATGGTGACTTTCACCTTTAGTGCGGATGTATAGCCGAATTACACTGTAGCCTTATTCGTGCTGGACTAGTTTTGTAAACCACTGTACGTGTGAGCTTCAATCCTTATCACCTGTCGTCCGTGATCTTCATATACCGTTTGGAACGCACTGATATTAGCTGCACGAAACCGGTGCGCTAACCGACTTGCGCACCGCAATGCTTTTATACAAAACTGATGAACACACCGTCAGTTATGTTTTCAGAGCAGAGCAAAACATCTGATATATGGAAA
>JAUMHQ010000058.1:7602096-7622960 GCA_032361165.1 Enteromius paludinosus
AGTAATAATCAAGCGGCAATAATGCAGAGGAAAAAAAGAAAAATCCAACTTTTAAAATTCAAGACTATTTCTGTAAAACTTTTGTATACTCAAAGAGCACTTTTTTAAAATAAGTAATAGTTTTAAAAGAGCAGCCTGTTTATTTAATAATAAAAAAAGTAAATAAAATAGGTAAAAAGGTAAAATGGTTTACTGAAAAACATTGCATCAACTCTTTCTCTATGAAACTATTCCATGTAGGTGTTGCTCGCAGTGGAAGGAGGCCGCCCAGAGCCCAGCAGACTACTCCCTTTGTAACCAAGACAGGCCTCACTTTGCTGAAAGAGTGCTGTGGATTCACCTGCTCTATAATGTAAAAGACTTTCAGCAGTGGCAGCAGGAACACAATTTTGGTGCCTTGGATAAGGATGACCTTTTAATGACACCAGGAGACAAAGAATATGATGTGAACCACCACTAGATGTTTCTGAAAGACAAAACTATGAAGTTGTCTATTAAGGAATAGCAGTTTATGCGTACATATTTTTTCACATTTTGTAACATTTTTCCTGCATCCATTTGCTTTCTTTATACCTAACTCTCATTTTGTTTCGTTGTATTACAGAGAACATTTTGTGCCCTCTCAAGGGTCCTGCTGTCAGCAGCTCAGCTAGCTTGCTGTCATTCCCTACCCTTATCTTTTCCCTCATGAGACATTGCTACAGCACTGCAGTACCTGTGACTTCATCATCCATAAATGCTCAAGTTTCAGTAGAGGTTCCATTTAGACTGCTGTTTCTTAGCCAAGCCAGGCTCATTGGGAATATGTGCCTGTGGCCACATTTGTGCAAAATAGCATTATGTTGCTTCCTGCATTTTTTCACAACACATTGAAAATCAAACGTTCCAGTGAGTGGCACTAACTGGGCCTTCAGTTTTATTCGAAACAGATGAACATGAATCTGGCAATGTTCTATTATGTTGGTTTTATGGTGGCAGTTTGGAAATTAAATGTCGGTGATCATATGTACCACCTATAAACCCCACTCTAAACTTAACTGATAGTGTTACCAAAACGTAACCTAGATAAAAAAAACTCACTTAAGAAACAATGCCATTTAATCATGTTTTTTTTTTTTTTATTGTTAATTATGTTTCACAGGACTCATAGAGCACTCCACATTGCAAATGCAGTGCTGTACCAGGTGAGCTAATGAGCAAGTTTACTATGCCAAAAAAGCCATACATATGGAGCTGATTATATGATGCAAACATCAAAATGTATTAGTTTACATAGTATTGTTCAAGGAATCAAATCTTGCATAAGTTTTAGTAATCAATAATCTGCCCCCTTAATTATAATTTGTAAAAAAAGAGAGATTTCTTTTGGAATAGGCAGTGCATTTTCCAATGAGCCTGGGTTGTGCTTAGTCCATGTACAGTGAGTTTCTAATGAGATGTTTGCACCACTGAATGAACAATTAAGCTAATCTAGTTCTTTTATTATGTTACAACAATTTCCATAATTGACAATATAACAGTTTTCTCAGCAAATATATTAATGGGAGCGCGGGCGCTTGCACAAAAAAATGAATTAAATGAAGAACATTGTGAACGTCATCTAATAGAACCACACACCAGGAGCCTGTCCTTTCCACAGCTTGAAGTCCAGCATGTCTCACAGTGTCTAAGCATGTTGTTTATGTTCTATGGTGAAGTGCTTTCAACAATGTCAAGGGCTCTTCTCTGTAGAGAAAAGGCTCCATAGCAACCAGCTCATAAAACAATTCATCTCTAGTTGCTTTTAGTGGCTTTTTAGTAGATAAAAATGTCATTAATCCTCAGACAATTCACACATTTATAGAGTATATCCATAGATGATAATAGAAAAGATCAACATGCCCTTATGGCCAGGTGAATCTAAAAATAATACTAAACATTTTGGATTTTGTATGAACAAGTGCGGGACTCTAACTTATCAATAATTCAGCTAATCAGCTTTGACCCTGAGTGTAATTATGTTTATCAGTTATTCATTTTATGTTACAGAATTAATTATGGCATTAAGCATTATGAGGCATTGCGTTAAGGAGCCTTTTAATTAGTATGTTAGACTGCTGCAGCCCACAGCTTCTCAGCAGTGAGCATTATGAGTGGAAACCCCTGTTGACTGTGGTCTTAGTAAAGTATTTATCGTTAGTTAAAGGTCGTTCCTGTCACTCATACGTTAATCACCTGACTGCAGTCTGTTACTTCTAAGTGGACCACTCACATTTGCTCATTAATCTGAAGAGTATATTTCTCAAGCATGAAATGAGCTGATTTTGTTTGCTGAACTTCCGTTTGAATTGCATATTTTATTTTTAGTTTACATATGAAAATGATACAGTTAGCTACTGGGTTATTCTTATATATTGGATTGTGAGATTTCTTCATGTTCCTCTTCCTATAAACTGCACCCAAAATCAACCGGATCTCATGGGGAATATGTATGAATGTGTGATTTTAGAGGGGAAAATATTATGCTTAGCGTTAAGGTATACCCCTACACTTAAAACACAAAAAAATCAGATTGTATAAAATCATATGGATTCATATTTAGTTTTAAATTTCTAGTATTACTTATGGATTATTCATATGCTATTATACTTTTATTAATATGTTGAATAAGATTTTATTTGTATTTTTTTTTTATATTTCCATTTTAGTTTTATTTTATTGTTAGTATATTATTTTTGCTATGCCATGTTCCATTTTTATATAATTTAGTTGCCATTCAAATGCTCTTTTTTTACATCTAAAATGTTTTTTTTTATTAGGTTTAGGTTTATTTTTAGTTTTAGTTAACAATAACAATGCAGTCATTTCAGTAGTTCCATAAACAACAAATTTCCATTTCCAAGGCAAATGTAACCCAAAGGGATTTTCCTTTAAATATCATCTGGAAAACATCTGCTGCCTAGCTGCTGCTGACTGGATGTAAAACATAAAAGCTGGGTTTCTGTATGATATGAATTAATACAGAACACTCCTGCTACAATTAGAGTAACTGTTTCCCCTGAGGTTGTCTCCTTTATGAAAGGATAAAACGGTCAGGTTACACTCTGATGAGTTCTTTCATTACGCTCTCATCTCTTGCTTTTTCTCTGGTTAGATACTGATGTAGTCCAGGTTCAAGAGTTATTTCCAGCACTGGGATGCGTGTCGTGCTATGCTACACTCTCAAATTACTTTCGATTAAACTGGTGAAGCAAACTTGTGTAGCTATTTAGTGTCTGTAGAAGCTACTGTATTGTCTCAGGTGTCTTTATACAGTCTATTGACATGAACAGCTACCAACATGATTATGATTATGTCACAAACCCTGTTTGTGTACTCTCATGGACTCCCATAGTTTGTTACAGTTTGTTGCCTTTTTGCCTCATGTTTTCCCAATTGATGCTACTGTTTTGGATTTCTGCTCTTGTTCCATGTTTTTGTTTGTTAAACTGCTAGCATTTGGATATGCCTTACAGTACCTCATCTAGGTCCCAGCATAACAGATTATTTATAATGATGCAGTTCAGGTGTGTTTGGAGCTAAACTCTCCTGAGTGTGGGGAGACAAGATGTTTTAACATTTAATTCATTAATGTTACTAATGAACCTTTATGTATGTCTATATATATACACTTATATATTTACATATTTACTCTACCATTCAAAAGTTTTGGCTCAGTAGGATTACAATTTAAGATTGACAAAATATTAGAAAATAAATGTAGCCTTAGTGAGCATAAGAGACATTTCAAAAACATCACAAAAAATCCTAGAACCCCAAACTTTTGAAAAAGCTGCCATGGTGCAGTTGTATATTTGTTGGTTTTTTCTCAAACTGTTTTGTCTCTATTATCTATTTTTTTACCACAAAAAATAATTTATATTTACCTTACTGTCAGTTGCATGAGGAAAAAAATTACATGTTGCATCATTGTTCTCAGCTGAAAAGTGATATCACCGTAATGTATTAAATACAGATTGTTTCAAATCATTATTCTCTAAAGAGTCTGCTTTTTAAATGTTCCAGTTGATTGTCTTAGATTATACATACATTTAATTATGAAAGGAGGACAAAATGTTGATGGCAAAATATGGCTTGCACACTGAAAACGATGCGCATAATTTACCAGATGGCTTCATCTCTTGTTTTAGACCGGGACACGTTCATCTTTGCACAGGACAGGCAACACTCCGATGAATCCAGTCCCTCTATTCCATGAAATATGCATGCTAATAACCCAAGAGTGTCTGTCTCCTTAATAAATGACCCCAGCACGTCCATCAGTCTTATTCACTTATGCAGTTTGTGAAATCTCATTTTAAATCACTTGATATTCTATTCACAAACCAATGTACAAACCCACCTGGACCAGTCAGCTGTACCCTCCAGATGAAGTAGGACAATGGTTAATCTGTAAAAAATCTATGAATATGTTTTAATTATAAAAGCATTTCTAATAAACGTCAGCTGTTTAAAGATTTTATTTCAACAAAGTACCATATCTATGGCTCATGTATGGGCTAACAAAACCCTTAGATTCTCCATAATAAAGCTAATACATAGATCCTTCCAAGCTTTATGGGGGTTGCTATCTGCCAATGAGGAACTTCAAAGTCCAAGTGCACATGGCCAGTGTAAAAATCCTTTATATTCAGTGATGTCAGATATTAATTCACATTTTGTATTCCAGAGTGACATGCAAATGTTATCCTGATTATGCAATATATATATACACTATATGCAATATGTACTAGAAGACAGGGGACCTGGGTCTGATACATAACAGTTGTTTTGTCAGATTTGTTATTTAATCACATTACATTTTGAATATAGACTTGATATATTGATGTGAAATGTATTGTAATTGCCTAAATAACATATTTTATTTTCATTCTTCTATTCAAAAATAATTGCACTTAAATAATTGTATTAAATAATTTCTTGATTTCTAGAAAAATGACTATAGTACACTTTAAAATAAGCAAAACTAAGACTTTGTGAGACTATTGAGCTTTTACTTGCTTTAAACAGAAACCTCCCTAAATGTATGCTTCAAATGATAATATATAGATATAAATTATTTTAACATTTGCCATAGGATATTTTTCAAGATATTATTCTTTAAAAACTTTCCAAATGTATTAGTTTATTTATTACCTTCAATGCAACTTAGAGAGTCCCTTGATGGAGTTCACACAGAAACTGGGAAGCCAACATCATGGAAACATTAGTACCTCATTCCTCCTCAGACTGAACTCTAGCCTCTTTCTTTCTACGTCATCGTGTAGCCTATAACAGTAAGGCAACCAGTTGTAGTAAAGATCTGATTTACCAATAGTGTTATCACGTACACAGAGCTAGAACAGAGTGAGATAAACTCCTCTTTGATTTCACGTCAAGCTTCCAACCTGCTCTGGGCAATTTCATTGCCATGAGAGTCTGCTCATCCAGTGTGTATTGTGTGCAACAGCAAAACAAATACGAAAACACATAAAAACACACCAGAAATGCCAACTTTCAGTCAACACCATCTGGGTCTATGTCTGATTGTAGTTTGTGTCTGTGTTTGAATCAAAGGTCTCATGGGAAGCTTCTGTCAGTCTCCACCCTCCCTCAGTATAGGTTATTGTGGTGCATTGCAGAGTCTGATGATGACTCACCCACAGGTTTCACTGATCACAGGAAATTGAAGGGTGTGAGAACATTACTTATTAACATTAGCTTTTAGGTTCAGGAAATTGATGTTACAAGTCAAGCAGAACTGTGAGCATATTCAAAATAGGCTACATATTTTTATAGCTGTACACAATTATGAACTATGTGTTCAACTGAAGATCCAAAACAACATGACTGCCAACAGAATGGCCATCCTAGCCCCCGAAGAACAAATGACAGATCACCACAACTCCCACCACTTGCACCATGTCTAACACCTTTAATTTTTTTTTTATTATTGTTACCATGACACTGAGGCTGTGGGTAACTGCACTTGAATGCTTCAGTTAGTTTACAGTAAGTGCGACCACACTGCATTGACAGCTCTGTGTAACCACAGCAATATTCATATTCAAGCCCAGCTGAGTAATTATCTCACAGGAGAATCAGAAAACTGGCCTGTCTACTGGGTTCTAACCTCCTGGCTCATTAGTCTCTGTGCATTAATTAAGGAAACATATTCCTCACACTTCTGCCTGGGTGTCAGGGTATTGCCATTATCTGCTGTATTCCACACTGTGGCTTTTTCGACATCCTTAGAAGGCTGTTAAATATAAAAAGTTGTCTAAGATAGCAAAAGTTAAAGCTTAGGTTTTGAAACAATTGGGTAGTATTTGTGACTGAAAGCCCCCGAAGAGCAAATTATTTTAACGCGTTCAAATTCCCATTACACCTACCACTTGCTTTGGTATTGACACTAGAGTCCTGTCAAAAATGCCATGAGATTGGTTTGTGGGTTTGGTATGACTGAAAGAGACTCTGAGGTTAGAGTATCGGGTCAGAGGAGACGATGTCTCATTTTTTCTGATGGGCAATGAGTCATCCAGCTCTACGTCACTGGACAGCGGCTACACTCCACGTGCATCTGAATGAGATAGAAAGAGAGCGCGCGCACGCGCGAAGGGAGTGAGAGAGTCTTGTAAATGTTTATATTATGATATTGTAATGTTACCTTCTGAATACATTATGTCACAAAGCCACGCGTAAATGATTCAGATTTTTTTAGTTGAATAAAGACGGACGTTATCTGTAACTCTTTGATAAACGACAAGTAAATATTAATGTAACAAATAGTTTACATATTTTCAATGTGTGCGTGAATTTGTTTGCAGACCTCACCGTATATGCTGAATCTCAGATGTTAAGTCTCGTAGACAGAGCGACACCTTGTGGATCATTCGAATCATTCAAGCTTTATTTTTAATCCTCAGCTAAAAAATGATTTATTGTTAATTAAAGGCTGTTAGTACTAATTAATTAATTAGTATTATTGTTGTTAGTCAATTTGATGCTGGCTAGTAGCTAAACATTAATCTTGTAAGACTAATGTTATATGACTTCAAAACAGAAATTGGCACGTAGCATTCCTAGCTATAATTCTGTGTACTAATTATACAGTACAGAATTAAATCAGTTTTCATGTGTATAGTTTAATTATTAAATGAAGTTTAGCTATAAGCAGTTCTAAATGACAATAGTGTCGTTATTAAACTCAAGTCAGTTTAATGTTGATTAATCAGCTGTCAATTTTGGAAAATGCATCAAATTTAAAAAGACAAAAACCCCAGCACAACAGAAGACATAAGAGTGCCATCATCTAATTCAAGTCAGTTTTGTCCTCATCCAACTGTTAGTGCAGTCAACTTGATAAATGCAATCTCTCTAGCAGGCCTAGCATTTTATTACTTGGTCACTGAAACAACTAGCCTTCATCCCATGAAAATGTTGGCTTCATGATGTAACATAATATTACATTTGTAAAACAAAAATTCAGGCACATTTAAGTAATTGAGCTAAAAGATCAAACAGCTGTGGCTGGGAGATGCAGATATCAATACATCAGTACCAATAATTGTTATCGTCGCTCAAGAATAAACGGCAAGCAACAATAAAGTTATATCTTTTTTCTCTTTATGTATATACCATTTTATCATTTTATAATTTGCTCTATTTTACACACTTTTAAAAGAGTCGTAAACAAAGAATACAATTTCAAATAATTGAGACTACACTTTGTATAATTATATGTGATAATTAAACTCTCTTTGTCCAGTTAAATCCAGATACAAGCAGACATTATTACCACTTCAACATGATTTTCACTCAAGATTGAGTCAGTATTATTTAAAATAATGATAAAATCTAAATTCACAGTTATATCAATTGTGTACTAAACCTGTGAAATACAGTGATGTCCAAAAGTCTAAGACAACTAATGAATATATAGGGTGTGAGTTGCCCTATGTGGGACATTGTTTGCATTTCAGACTTGTCTCACTTTAGGGCAATTCACCCTAGGTTGTTTCATATATGAATAAATAAAATAAAATTTAATTTTTTATCATAACTTCACATTTAAAAAAACGTAAAACTTTATGTACTCGACTAAATAAAGTTTTACATTTTAAAACAAAAAAAGTGAAGTTATGATATAAATAACATTATCCATTCATTCATTCATTATTGTCGATTTGTGTGTTTTACACTGTTTATTGTGGTTTTCTGATTTAATCTTGCTGTTTCGACAAAAAAAACACTAGGGGGCGTGATGGACCAGTGCTTGGTTTTACTTTTGCCCGTTTTCCTTGAAATCGCACAGCGTCCTGTCAGTACATGGACGTATGTGTTCAACTCATTATTAAAAGATGATGTAAAATTATTTACCTCAACAAACTATTTGACGTCCTTTGTCTAACAAAGGCTCATCTCGAGACGCGTGCGGATAAACGGCCTGTTTTCCATGGTGTCCAATGAAATGCTTCCTTAACATGACGACACCTAGCCACGCGTAAATCTCGTTTTACTCCATCCAATCAGGAACGGAGTGGTCTGAACCCCTCTTTAAAAGTTCGGCTAAAGCAAACGTTGTTTGTTAAGAGGATGAGAGACAAACAGGCAGGATCATTTTCTAAAACTCTCTGGAAATATTGGCACTCCTATAGTGGCTATTTCTTTTCGCTTATAGGTATGTATATCCATGATTCATTAAAACATTTGCGTTTGTAATAATAATATTAGTAGCACATGTTATGATTAATGTTACGTTTGTTCTAACGTTAAGTTACGGCTTATTTTCATCTGAAGGGTTTAAGTGAGTGATTTCATGTTTATTAAGTTAACATCGAGCACTGTACTGTTTAATTTTGCGTTGTCCTTAACTGCCGTGTATGTCACTGTTGATGCCATCCCAACAATATGTTACATCAGTATGTTGTTTTAAATGGCCTAAGGTTAGTAGAATGGTATAACTTACACTACGGTTTTGTTGTGTGGTCAGAGGTAATGACGTTGGTTTTCGTTATATTCGTACACGATGACCATTTCAATTTGAAATTGAAAGCGAGACGCTCTTCTTGGTTACTCTCATTGTTACTGCGTAATGGACCTGAGCGTCTCTACCGGCCACGTTGTTTCTGATAATAGGAGACTTCCTTGAAGTCTATAATATAACGTTGTTTTTTTTTACGTTATGAGATCATTTACAACGATGTCTACTCTCAGGTTTGATATAGCACCACCATGGCCACTTCAGCCAGTTCCAGTCTGAGCAAAACTGTGAAACAGCAGTACATGGACCTCCCTCAGGGAGACAATGTGCAAGCTATGTACATTTGGATCGATGGTACCGGAGAGGGATTGAGATGCAAGACCAGGACTCTAGATTCAGAGCCGAAGACCATTGAAGGTAGTTAATGTGTACAAGTTATCAAATCTGGCTCTGATATAAAAATAAAGCTGTTAAATGATTTTTTTTTTTTTTTTGCTTTTTGTGTGTTTTTTAGATCTTCCTGAATGGAACTTTGATGGCTCCAGCACATATCAGTCTGAGGGGTCCAACAGTGACATGTACTTGATCCCACAAGCCATGTTCAGAGACCCCTTTAGGAAGGACCCCAACAAACTGGTTCTGTGTGAAGTTCTCAAATACAACCACAAACCTGCAGGTGAGTAGATGTAAAATACCATAATTGTTACCACATGATTATTATACCAGGTGATATTACATTGAATGTACTTAATTGACCCATTTCTGTGAAATTCATCTTGGACTCCATGTCATGACCAGTACACAATACAACTCCACACTGTACAAACTAACAATCATTTACAAATTTATTAACAAGCTACAGTGTACCGAACAATTAATCTTCACACATTTACACCACTGTTTGCACACAATTTTTGAAGCTATATGATTTTACATATTGAGCGTTGCATTAATGTTTGTGTCTCCTTAAGAAACCAACCTCCGTCAGATGTGTAACAAGGTCATGGGTATGGTGCAGAACCAGCATCCTTGGTTTGGAATGGAACAAGAGTACACTCTTCTCGGCACAGATGGTCATCCATTTGGTTGGCCCTCCAATGGCTTCCCTGGACCTCAAGGTATATGTCACCTATGAATACAAGGTTTTTAAATGGCTGAAAAACTTCTGATTAAGGAAACTAATTGGATTTGTTTGATTAGGTCCATACTACTGTGGTGTGGGAGCTGATAAGGCATATGGACGAGATGTTGTAGAAGCCCATTATAGAGCCTGTCTGTATGCTGGAGTAAAAATCTGTGGCACCAATGCTGAAGTCATGCCTGCACAGGTAAAGTCTTCTGATTGGGAACTTTTAAGAGGAGTTTATTTGTGTGTTTACCTTGTAGGTGTATATGCACTGTAGGGTACAAAATATAGTGTAATCAACTTTCAAACTAGTTGCTGAAGTTGTCTTGTTCTTTAGTGGGAATTCCAAGTTGGCCCTTGTGAGGGAATTGAGATGGGAGACCATTTGTGGGTTGCCCGCTTCCTGCTGCATCGGGTTTGTGAGGACTTTGGCATTGTGGCCTCTTTTGACCCCAAGCCCATTCCAGGGAACTGGAATGGAGCTGGCTGCCACACCAACTTCAGCACGAAGGAGATGCGTGAGGAAGGGGGTTTGAAGTAAGTGTGTTAAAAGAAGCCTGGAGAGTTGTCCCCAAACTGTAGCACTGACATTTAAGTGGTTATTGGTTATGCTAATCAAATTGATTTTCCTTTTTAGATACATTGAGGAGTCTATTGAGAGGCTAGCTAAGAGACACCAATACCATATTCGTGCCTATGATCCTAAAGGAGGGTTGGACAATGCCAGACGACTGACCGGCCATCACGAGACCTCTAACATCAATGAGTTCTCTGCTGGAGTGGCTAACCGTGGTGCTAGTATCCGAATCCCACGATCTGTGGGCCAGGAAATGAAGGGCTACTTTGAAGACCGTCGGCCCTCAGCCAACTGCGACCCGTACGCAGTCACTGAAGCTCTTATACGCACATGTCTGCTCAGTGAAGAGGGTGAAGAGCCAGTGAATTACAAGTGAAATATTGGACTGAAATGTTGTTTTTCGTAACGAAATATTTTAGTGACTCCTTGTATTTTGAGTTCATTAGTCCGTCTGAAATGTGGGATAACACTAAATGGGTCACTTCCTGTTTGTTGGTTGTAGAAATGCACAAATGGTCAGTTTATGCCACAGTTATAGCTTTCTCAATGCCAGTGTTGTTTGTTCTTTCTTTAAATCATCAGGTTTGTGGATGTCATCCAGATTCTGGCAGAAATACTAGTTTTGATAGAGACGTAACTCTGCAGCTATGATTAATACTACTTGGCCTTTGTGTCATACTCTGAATCATCAAATGTAACCCTTTTTTTAACTAAATGTAGATATATTAATGTTTTTATAGTCTGTTTTAGAATTGTATTCTCCAGGTTGTAAATTATGGTACTGATTCTCACAGGGACCAAATTGCATTGTTTATACTGATATGGCTCTCTTTGTCAAGGTTGTGCATTTTTATATTTGCAGTATCATGGTTCAAAAAACATGTCCCTTTACATTAAAACATCAAGAATTTTACTAAAATGTTTCTTCCTTTTTTTGGTTTCTTGTAAGGCTCTGTGAGCAACTTAGACATCAAGCTTATGATAATCCTAGTCCAAAAAAAGTTAAACTTTTACTCGTTTCTCAATAAAAACATAAAAATAAAAACATTTACTTATGTATTTTGTGTAGTGGATTGAAACAAAAATTATTTTGAGGCATTTGACCAAAAACCTACTTTCTTGCTAAGGTTATGTTAGAGAAAAAAATGCTGTGGTCCAAACAGTACTTGCGCATGTAATGTGTAATTGATGGAAAGACCACTACTATTTATTTGAAACCCGAAATGTGCATTCCGTTTATTCTGAATGTGGGGAATCCTGAAAGCTAATTGCTTGTTTCTGGTGCTTTATGCAGAAAAGACTAGCTTGGCATCTTAAAAAACATCAAAAACAATTTCTTGCATCAAATGCTTCAAATCTTTGTTTCGTTTGCAATAAGTTCACAAGTCCTTGTGATTCTTCAGCCTCCACGAACTCTGTTTTCAGAGAATCATGCTGTGTCATTTCTTTTATAAATTTGATAAAACTGAAATCTATTTTTGAGATGCGTTGTTTTGTTTTTTGTGAAGCCTGTTGACTGTCTTGATATCCATGAAAGGCATTTATAGGGTCAAAGAAATCTTTATTTCATTCTGGTGTGTTTCTGCTGTCAACACTTCTCAGGTTTAGGCTGCTGGGAAATATTAAGGGAAGTCAGATGTTTTTGTGTACCTCCAACTGTGAATGTTTTAATACCTTTAACCTAATTCCTTATTTGATATAAAACTGAAAGCATGTGGTTTGTTATGTTAAATTTGTTGTCTGTATTTACAGTACAGCAGCTGTGAAGTGCTAAACAAGAGGTCTGCCCTCCCTAACCTTCAGCACGTGAGGACATGTTGCAGTTATACTGAGATGACTATGATTTGGCAGAAAGAAGAAATACTCTGGCTCTGGATGATGTGTGTTGTATTACTACTCTGCAGTCCAAAACACATGGGCCTGTTTTGAATCCCAAATCATGGTAAACTGGATATAACCCTTTCACCCAGATTTACTGGAACTGTACTTTAAAGCAATTTGAAGAAAACATTTTTGTAATACTGTTGTTCCACTAAAATTGGAAGAAGGTGACCCAAACCAAGTGTTCCAATGAAAGGGCTATATTTGTGAATGTACACAGCTGCACAACACTCAAGTTCTAACCAAATAAAGTTGTTTCACACAAACATAGCAACATTCTGGGAAGACAATGTTTCAACAGAATTCAAAGTAAACCAGAGAACTACTACAGCCACATAAAAAATGAAAAAGAACGGAACATGACATGCATTATAAATATATACATTTCTTTTGTTTGGAATTATACTTGCTAAAACTTGAATGGTACAATTTTATATATATATATATATAAAAAGAAAAAAACATTGACAGATGCCAAAGACCAGTCAAAATACATTTACTGACCATTAGCTGCATATTTTACTTCAAACTTTACTTTTTAGCCTGCTACATATTATGCTACTCCATTTTATGCTCTATTAGATCTTTTGACTGTGAAGGTCATTGGAGTATACTGAACTCGCTGTCACGTTCAGGGAACAAGTTTGAGATGATTTGAGCTTTGTAACATGGCTGTTAATACTGCTGGAAGACAATGTTGGTAGTAAGACATCCAAAGTTTGCCACGAGATATCCCCCTCACCACTACGGCACCATCACTAACTGTTGATACAATGATGGATCTGTTTTTTTGTTTTTTTTCATAATGTCATGCTATTTGTGCCAAATTCAGATCCTACCATCTGAATGTCACAGCAGAAATTGCTGAAAATACGTTAACAAACAAGTGTGCCTAATAATATTGCTGGTGGGTGTATATTCAGTTCATATATGGGGATATGGGAAGGGATGGTAGAAAGTAGAATGGGAGAAAACGGAGTGCGTAAAATGATTGTGCCAGTTCAAGGAAGTCCTGCCTTCCGAAGAAATGATGCAACTTTTATTCAGCAAGCTAAGACTTGTCATCATGCCATAAACCACTTTTACAATGGTAACTGCTGTTGGCAAGCACTTTTAAAATTTCAATATTTCTTATTCAGGCAGATAGGAACTTTACTTGCATGACTGAGAATAGCTGAAAATAATGCAACAACATTTCCAAGATGACTTTTTATTTATTTATTTATTTATTTTTTAATGTCAGGGCAAATTGTGACATTTTAGCTGGGTACAGTTTATTCATAGTATTTGATCTGTTTTATGTATCATTGTACAATTTGAAAAAAATGTACTGTTTAAGTTTTACTGCAAAGCTTTTAATTAGTTGTTTAATGTCACATTCGATTATGACAACTTAACCTTTCAAGTGTTTCTGTAACCAAGACTTTGTTAAATTTCAACATTTTATTAATTACTCACCTTCATATCATTCCAAACCCATAAGACCTCTGTTCATCTTCGGAATACAAATTAAGATATTTTTGATGTATTCTGACCTCCCATAGAGAGCAATGTAATGAGCACAATCAGCGTCCAGAAACCTGCAAGGAGATGTTTAACCATAATTTTATGAAACTACGAAAATACATTTTTAACTTAAATGAAACAAAAATAATAACTTTATTCAACATTTTGTCTCCTCTGCATCACTGTGCCACCATTTTGGAGAGTATATCCACTTCATGCAAACAGCGTATGCTTTTCTGTGTCAGCCGCAACATATGAACACATATGTCGGCTACACAAACAGTGTATCCGTGTGACACAGCTGACACTGAACAGCAAAAATAAACAGAGGTCTTACAGGTTTGAGTAGTTAATGAGAAAACTTTTGGGGTGGCGTAACTTTAATGGTTGTACACAGAAATTAACTCCAGAGAAAACGGTGTTATATTAAAAACTGAATCTGAAAAGTGTAAATCTATTGACACAAAAGTATATTTCATCCCTCTTCTATAATACTTACTCATAACTGCAGCAGTAACTACGTTGATATTATATAACAGCTCTAGAAGTGTGACTCAGTTCAGCATGAGCAGCAGAACAAGCATGGGCCTCAAACCTAGATCAGAACAATCCCACCAATCAGTGTTCAGTGAGTTTCATGCTCTGAATGAACATCAGCACTGATTAGGCTTATTAGAATTCTGATCTCAGTCAGTGAAAGAAGTAGTGACCCATTTGAATGTATCCTCTACCCTGCAGGATTTGAAAGATTATTTCATCTTTTGAGTCTTAGTGTGATATCACTAATAGGTAGTTGGTGGCTGTGGGTTGATGTGTAATGGTAATTAAATATTGCGTTCCCTTTTCCACATCCCCTCTTGTGCACATACATAAAGGCATGCAAAAGAGACAGTGGCAGGGCATGGCTGATTGGCGGCATGTGAAAATCACATGCAGCATCAGTGAGAGCCATGTGGCGGAAATGCAATTACACTCTTCACCCTTCAACCACCAATGCCATTTACTTTAATACACACAAACAAACAAAAAGAAGGACACAGGGCTGGAACTGGGCTTTTTAATAGATAGTAAACACCATGAAACTAATACATCTGTGAAAATAATAAAAAAGCATAAAGAGTTTGTGATTTGAGGTGGTTAAAACACAAAACGTGTGTGCTCAGTTGCCATGGCAGCCATAGAGCAAAGACAATGTGTGTTTTGTGCAGCTTAGGTGGAAGATGGGGGTGGAGCATTGGTAGTTATGTAACAAATCTGGGTCAAACATACATTCCCCTACTAACAAAGATCTGGTCATCTGCTTGATTGAACAGACTAAATAAAAATTAGCAAAGGAATTGTTTAGAAAAATACTCATCATATGGTGCAAACTGGTTATGCAAAAGCAGAGTCCATTACCAGTCTACATGCAGGTCACTTAAAATACTAACTTGATCTTATTGGTTCCTAGGAATGTCCTTGTGCACACAAATGAATCACCATGCTTAACCTGTTGAGACCTGTTAGCCTAGTCAGACAACACACAACACAGCTGATGTCCGTGCATTGACTAAATGTCTGCTCATTGCATGGAAGAGGATCTAATGAAATCTGATCAAATTTAAAATAACATGATGTCTGACCTTTCTGTATCCTCACCAGTGTTTGTTTGGGTTAAAATGCTGATATGATGCCAAGGACAGGGCTGTTTGCAGCTGAAAATACAGTGTGTTGTTAGAATAAAACAGGACAAAATGTTAGTCCACTGCAGCTGTGTACCAATGATTATCATTGAACTTTGAAGAAAATAGTCTCTCATCCCATGACAGAGACATGGCGTTCCAACAATGGTTACAGTAAACAGGTTCTAAAATGGTTACATTAACAAATGTATGTCGTGTTTTATGTCATACTATGAATTGGTTGATCTGTTGAAAAGTGTTCTGTTATGTGCAGCAGTGTTTGTTAGTTCAGTAGGGTTATGCATTGTTATTACAGCTGTATTGCTTCCAGACAGTCTGTGTGAGACCAGACCGTCTGGGAAAAACACCAGGAAGACTAATAAAGCTTGGTCCTTAAAAATATATAGTACATAATCAATGCCTTTCTAGCTTATCAACTAAGTTTTAAGTTGTGTGCACTTCATTCAAAAAAAAAAGGTGATGATTCTAATATCTGCAGTGAATCCTTGCTGAATTTAGGTAAAGTTTTGGTGTTCAGCCATTGCACTTTGAACTCTTTACGAGTCTCCAGCATTCCATCTTGCCACATGAGAACAAAGAAACTGCTGACATTAGAGGTCAAGGCCCAGTGAAATGACCATGTGTGATTAAGGAAGCTTCACTAGCATGGAATTTGCATCAGAATAGCAATTTTCTATTGTGTGACTCATGTACTAAAGGTGATTTCAGTAGTTCACACCAGGAGCAAGACAATGTATTTCAAAGGGAGTGGGCACTGGTGAATTTTAGTGCCTACCCTTAAACTAAACTGTTTAAATTTCAACAGCGATAGACAGCATTACTGGTGTTTGGTTGAACACGAAAATTCCAAATATATCCCTTAATTGAAAACGGACATGTGACTTTCTTGAAAATGCATCAGCATCAAATGTGTCATATTTTGCAGAAAAAGTCTAATCTAGCAGAATACAAGCAGCATAAATATTTCAAGGAAAGACCGTAAATGGTAGTAAATAGTATATGCATGCAGCTTTTGGATTATGATTTGTAGCTTCACCACACAAGTAATATTAAATCACATAAATATTTTGATAAATTGAGCATGTGTTCTTGATTATAACAAGCCCAAACACCAACATAGCATACAGCTCAGTTCCTGTTCTCTGCATTGTGACATTTCATTTGGAAATTCCAGTTAAACACTTGTATTCAAATTACTGTAATTAACTAACTAACTACTCAGATTACTGATTGCATTTGGCTAAAAACTGAAAAAGTTGTAAAAGACTGGCACAAAATCTAACATGTTTCACTGCAGAGTCTGCGGTGCATACAAGCTGCTGGTTGAGAGCTTGTAAACACAGGGGGTGGGAAGTCTCACCTGTTTCCCCTCAGAGTCCCAGCACCCACCATAGTTGTTTCCTGTATTTACAATCTTCTCCATGCCAGTGTCAAATAGCATTAACTCCGAACAAAATGTTCTTCACAAACACCACCCCTGCACACTCAGCCCAAAGGGAGAAAAATCTTGGCTGCACTTGTGTAACTCTATGACACAGCACTGGCTTGGCAAGTTTTCATTGGCAGGAGCTCATATTAGAGTGATTCCACATGATATGAATGTCTTTTAGCAGACATAGTTAAGTTTAATATGTCTAGTGTGCAGGGCTAAGAGTCTGTCGCCATCTCCTGCTTGTGCACAAATGTGTAAAGATGTTGAAATAAAGGAATAAAGCAATTTAATCAATGGTAATTCATGCTACATTCTTCACAGATCTTGGTGTGAGACTGCATTTTAATATTTTTGCACAGCTCCATTCAAAATAACTTTCCATTAAGAATTGATGCCAGGTGATTTTGCATGATAATCTGAATTTGTCAAAGAAAGCAAGTATAAATCCCAGGCATCTGATGTGTCTTTCATTACATTAGTTTGAGAATATGAGTAGGCATATAATACTATATGCTCAAACCATTGACTCGATTATATAATATTATAGCCAATACTGTGGGTAAAACAGTATTTTAACTTTATTAACAATTTTCTGTATGTTTTGAATATCAGCACAGTTGTAATTGGCAAGCAGACTCATGCTGGCAAATGAATTACTGCATGCTTACTAATGTGATATTATGTTAATATGTTATGCTATTTTGAGACTTTCTTATCCATGTTTTGTCATCAAAATGTGCTATCAAAACCAATGTGTTTAGGTTAAACCTATTAACAATTGAATTGTTTAAGAAGTCTGTGCTGCATTGTAGTATAAGTGTTACTCAATGACTATTCAATGATTCTGATTTCACTATTCTCACTAAATTTAACTTTGAGTTTTGCTTTTTAATTTGTCTGTTTTTAACTTGTCCTTATTATTTTGATATACTAAACACTTCCTGTATCCTGTTTCCAGCCTAAACTTGCACTTAACCTAAACCTCCTTCCCTCGTTTTTTCTAGCCACAGAAATGTCCAGAGAACCCTGAACTACTGAGTGTTACAAATGTACAAAGGCTCTATAGGAGCCCCTTGCAGAAAACTGAGAAGATAAACAATGGAGATCACAGAGCAAAGAAAACCTCTTGAACACAATGAGCTCCAATTCAGAGGACAAAAACACTGTTAGGTTCTCAAGTCTATGATAGCTATGAATGCAGAGGGGGTGCTTTGGGGGCTCCACATTGTTTAGTGGAGTGGGATTTTCCTGGTCTAATTCATAAATAAAACAAACGAAAACTAGGTAGCCGATGTCTGTTTAAACTTTTTAAGCAAACCTGAAAATTCTAAAGTAAAAGAAGCCACATTAATTGAATGTAGTGTCTAATTTGCTCCAGTTTACATATTGCATATTGATATACCATTAGATAAAACTATTATTGCTGTTTAAACGGAGCCCCAATGTCCCTAACAGGCTTATTACATGAAGTAGTATATGTTACATTAGAATTACTCTGTAAATGCACTTTTTTTTTTTTTTTTTTTACAGCAGAGCCCCTGGTCTCAAGGAACTCTCTGCATGTCCATGTCTATGAATCTATGAAGTCAAGTCTATGAAGAATAATAATAGCTATGAATAAGAATGACATTTTTCAACCACTTAGTAGATACAATTCCTAGTCTGATGGCCTCAAGTTCGGTGGTTGCAAATCTGGTGATCCAAGATACAAAAATGTCCCAATATTAAGTCTGCTAAAAAATACATTCACAGGGCTGCTAATTTTAATAAATAATTTAAGAAAAAAACTTCACATATCTGCGTGCATACAACTGAATAGAATAGATCACAAAGTCTGGCATTAACAGGTGAACTCTAGTTCCATTAAAATTCGCTGGATTTTATTGAAACGTGCCAAAGACAAACATGTTAAGACTAATACAGGTGATCTTCTGTGTTCTTGTTGAATTGATGCTATCCAGACAGGCAGGAAGGGTCATTGTTCTCTCATTGGCACCGAAGCCAGCCAAAGAGCTATCCAAGAGACAATTGCATCGTTGTGCTTGCTCATATCCACTCAGACTGAAGACTGCTTGTTTGTTAATGAAAGACCTTGGGAAGACAAACATTACCTTAAGCCAAGTTCACCAATACCAAAATCTTAGGTAAACTGAAGATAAATGAAACTCTCAGACACGTCTAACATGTTTGCTCAATCCCAATGCAGAACATATCTCATATACTTCAGCAATTGGGCTAGTTAGAGACTAAAAATAAAGCTGCTTAGTTTCATTATAGCCTGATGTGCATAGGGACAAGAGGTCACTGCTGTGTTCCAGTTATAGTAATGTCGGGGTTATCTACTGCTTGGCTCACAACACAATTTCCAATCACATGTATCTCTTAGATAAGGCATTTGTTTTTTTCACACCTCTTTAATTTCACTGTACATAAACAACTGATCTCCAGTATGACGTAAAAGCAGTTATTCAGCTTTTGAAGTCTCTGTTTTGACACAAAGGAGGCAGAGAAGACAGAACAAGAGTCTTTTTTACTGTTAATAAATAGAACTCTCAGGTTACATATGTAGCCATGTTTCCCTGAAAAGGGAACGAGACACTGCATACCCTAGTGGTTACAATGGGGGATATGCCCCCGAAATATGTCTGAAGTATAAAGCTAAACATGACAATCACAGCCTAATGACAGCCTATCATGCTACCTGTGCCACCTCAGTGTAAAAGGGGCGCTGGGAGAACATGCCAGTTGAAGAAGCAGATGCCTCTGAATCATGGTGAGGCTTCAAGAGGACACCATTGCTTTCTAAGGTATGGTTACATACATAATAAGCAACAACTCTAAAAGTTATGGGAGCTGCCCCAAGGATGCCTTGACAGCTGTCAGTGACATTATCCCCATTCAGCCAAAGGCCTGAGCTGCATACCCCAAGAACTTACCTGTTAAGGGTAAAGTGGCCCAGAATAGAGCTTGAAGGCTTGGGATCAGAATTAAGGAGTTTCCTTTAAGGGGATATGGCCAAGTATTTAGGATAATAGACTAGATATTGGCCTGTCTCCCAAGTACTACTGCCAGCTCTGCATGAACTTGCTCAATGGAACTGGCTCTCTGTAGCAACACCTTGATCAAAAAGTATCACCAGGGATTAGGGATGTAACAGTATCAAAATTTGACGGTACAGTAATACCTCGGTATGAATGGCACAGTACGGTATTTATTGAATCATTTACATAAAAACAAAACGTCTCAAAAAAAAGTGCCAGAAGTGTTTACATGAACACTGAACATATCAATGGCACACACATCTATCTGTAAAATTTGAAATAGGAACTTAAATTTTAATAACAAAAAATGATTACTTCCACACATCCGATTAATAGTGACTGAAATGAACGCCATTATAAGGCCTACTGAACTAGCTCTACCTTACAAGATGTTAATCTAGATTAAAAGCCTTATTTATAATCATTTATAATTATATAATTCTTAGTGGTGGGCCGTTATTGGCGTTAACGCACTGCTCTTATCGCGCGATAAAAAAAAATATCGCCGTTAATCTATTCTCAAAGTTGGGTTGGAGTCTAAACTACAAGCTATGGTGACTTTCACCTTTAGCGCGGATGTATAGCCGAATTACACTGTAGCCTTATTCGGGCGGGCTA
>JAUMHQ010000058.1:7628216-7640273 GCA_032361165.1 Enteromius paludinosus
GTTCTGCTGAGGAAACAAAGTCACCTACATCTTGGATGCCCTGGGGGTAAGCAAATAAACATCAAATTTTCTTTTTTGGGTGAACTATCCCTTTAATGTGTTTTATTGTTTTGGTATGATAGCGCCAGGAGGCAGCATCATGTTATGGTAAGGGGAGTAACATTTCTGCCACATGCTTGCCGTAATTGCTCACTCACAACGCACTGGATAGCTGGCTATTTAGAGCACATCTCGCTTTGTACAAATCGACCCTTTTCAGGAGGCAGGGCTTAGAGGAGAAACAAAAATGTACAGTATGTGGAAAATAATTTAATGTGTGCACCTTAAACGGCATAAATCCACAAAATAATTTTCTTTTTAGCAACATCGTATGACCCCTTTAAATATGCCAAGTGTTCTAATAATTTTGACCTCCACTGTTGAGTATACTGTTTGACTCAAATAAACATCGTAATAAACATATATAAAAAGAGCATATATCTTTATGGTTAATATTAGGCCACCCATAACAACACAAATTTAGAAAGAAGTCGTTTATGCCCACCAAGGCTGCATTTATTTGATCAAAAATACATTGCAAAAAACAGTAAGGATGTGATTTATTATTACAATAATATAAAAAAATTAAAAAAGGTTATTGCTTTTATCTCACAATTCTGCCTTTATTTTCTCAGAATTGATTGTGAAATATAAACGCGCAATTGCAAGTTATAAAGTTAGATTTGCAACTTTTGCAACTAATTCTGACTTTACAACTCGCAATTATGAGAAAATAAGTCTGAATTGCAAATTTGTATCACGCAAATGATCGGAGGGGAAAAAAGTCAGAATTGTGAAATAAAAAGTAGCAATGAAATAAAATGCATTCCTGTGAGGTAAAGCCACATTTTTTAGCAGCGATTCTCAAAGTCACCTTTACCTTCAGAAAGCATTGCACTACATCATTCTCTACTAATCGTGTGCTCAAGACATTTCTTATTATTATCAATGTTGAAACCAGGCATGCTATTTATGGCAAACTTAAAACTTTTTAGGATGCTTTTAAATAAATAGTTAAGAACAGATTAGTATGACCTAAAATCAGTTTCAGGCTGTTTTTGCGTACTCTATCTCTCTGACCTTCTTCAGCTAACAAGACAATGTGGCACTTTTCATAAAGTTAAGCTGCATGACAGGTGCGCCGGCATATCCTTGTAGTGAAACCAGTCTGTCTGACAGGGGCAGTTTACGTCACACAAACAGCTGAGCTGTGCACATCAAACAAACATTCAAAACAATACACTCTCTGAGAAACATCTGTGATATTTAAATGACATATAACTCTGACTAGTCTCTTAAACTATAAAAAAGATCAGCCCTTAAACAATAAACGTTTACTCTGAACACTATCACAGATTTTCCATTGAGTAAGCAAGCATATATTTCATTCCACATGCCAATCTTGCATCATAAAAGCATATATCCTGATATTTAAAGAAGAGTTTGATAATCGCCAATGACTCACACAGTTTACTGGACACAGCAAACAAAAGTGAGGCGATTACTTCAAAGGCACTAAAGTTCCTGGTAAAGAAACACCCTCTGTGTCACCTTAACTGCTCTTTGAAATTATACCACATTAATTAGTGTCCAATCAGACAGTCAACCTTTGCAAGCAAACAACAATTTCTTTAGAATTACAATAAACCTTCAAAGGCTTTTATGATTATCAGTTTGTTATGTAAAATAATATTAATAAAATAAGGTACAAAATGAAACAGGAAACAGGAACACAGCATTATGATTAGTTCAAATATTTGCAAAGTAAAATTTAGTTTACTCTGACACGTCAGTGAAACTTTTTGCAAGCCAAAAAATTCAACACATGACACCTTACAATAAAATGTCCTTTTTTCTACATAGCAAGTGACCAATCAAAGCATTGCGTCATATCACACATTCCATCAGGAGACTTTTGAGCCTGCACACACCGCCTCTGCTCAAAAGCTACAGTCTTTGTGTTTGAAACAGTGAAATATTTGACAGTTGTAACCTCATTGCTCCAGGGCACACCCCACTCATGCCCTCCTGTGACGTCATTTGTACGTATGCATGAACTATGTATTTAGTTTATATCGTAATACTTGTTTTGTTTTTATTTCTGCAGCCTAAATCATATTGTGCTCTGATCCTGGTTATGTAATGATCCTTCACACCCATTTATTCATACAATACAACTCATTTTGACCCAACAGAAGTTCATGAAAATGGATTACACAAGGAAAAATTGTATTGAATGTGCACTACCCTGTACTGCATATAATAATATTAAAAAAGAAACTGAAAAAAAAGCCAATGATATATCATATTATATTAATGAAGTATTTCAGTTTTACATGTTTTAACACTGTCTCACTATAAATTACAACAGTTAGGGAAGAGCTGCATATAAAACGGCCCACAGTCATTTTCTTTAAAGCCAACTTCAGCTTAAAGCTTTTCAACCTTCTGTTTGCTTTGTCTTTCTTCTGGAACACAGATGCAACTTACCGTAAGAACTGAATTTATAAGACGAATAGAACAAATGGAATATATGCAACACAGGTTTAGACAGTCTGAATGGCGCATGATCTGACGTCAAACCATTTTAGAGATTAACAGCTAGTATCAAACCTGTTCAACAGGTATTGGGAATGAATATTGACTGTATACTCTACAGTACTATCTAAACTGGCCGTGCATACATAATAATTGACACCAAAATCGAATTACATGATGTTGAGTAAATGATGAACGGATTTTAATTTTCATAAAAAATTTTAATTGAATTATTTTAATTTATGAAGTATTTTAAGGCAAATGCCAATTGTCTAAATATATGAACCATTCTGTGTAAAATTCCAGTGGTGAATGTTTTCATAATAAATGCCTAGTCTTCTTGAACACAATCTTGTCAGTGAGTGTGAGTGACTGATGGCATTTTTCCATCGAGGAAAGGTTTTGCCAGGCTAAAGACCAGCTTGACCAGGCAAACAGACCAGTTTAAACCAGTTACAAACAGCTTACACTGGTTTAAGCAGTTTAAAAATAAACAAAGAAATACCAAGCACTATAATGGTGCTAATGGTGTGATAACCCAATAATCTTCAGGAAAAAAGAAAACCTGGGACAAGTAATTCAATAATCGGTTATCACAGCTGGCAAAGAGCCTTGCCATTACTAAGTAATCAAAAAGAAAATCATTAATGCAAGTTAAAGACTCAGTGACAGGTAAATTTAATGCATTTAGAAATTATAAGGATTTATGATGATATTGTCAAAAAAACTTAAAACCCATTAATTCAGCAATGTTCAATTACCCGCCATATTTATATCTAGAATTAAGATAAAATATTTAACTTGAACACCCATGTGAACAACATGATGGTTTGATATTTTGTATATAATGCAATAAAAATCATACAGTTTTAAGAGTGACTTAAATGTCTAAAATCTGTTTGGGGCCATTCATATTTAGTTGTCTTATAGCTAAAGAACTGCTTACTCCTAAATCCCAAGAAAAGAGTATAACGTTGTCTGCTGTCAAACCCCTGCTGGACAGAGAGGACAAAAGTACAAACTAACAGGTGGCTCTTCAACAGCCACTGGAGATCTGCCAGAGATGATAAACATCAGGGACACACTCAGCCCTAGTCACCACATCACTCACTTTCCACGCACGCTGCCTCAAATAGCTCAGCCTTTCTGTTAGCTCAGCTTGAAAAGTTTGACCCATCCAGCTGAGTTAAGAGGTGGGATCCCCACGATCTCTTGGATTAATCTAGTTCTTTCCCAGCTCTGAACACATCAGACTCATATGACCTGACATGGGAGCCGACAGAACACACTAACTCCCTCATATCCACCGCTTCGTATGAGTTCCCAGTGCCTAAAAGGTCAAAGGTGTCTCTGAGAGGGGGAGGTGCAGTAATAAATAAGCAGGTCAAGACCACGACAAAAGCTCACAGTTATTCAGATGGTTACCCTTGTGAAAAAGAAGAGCACTTTAGTTGGTCGACTAATCAAAATAAGTGTTTTTAGAGGAAAGGAAAATAATTATCAAATATATTTTCAAATGTACTTTAATTCCGTTATACACTTTTAAATTTGACATTATTATAAAGTGCCAATTTAAATGTGTCACGTTTATGGCATTTTGAGTAACGTTACATTATCTGCATCTACAGGTTATAAAATATAAAAACACACATACCTTTTAGATTTGAACTTCACTACAAAACAAGCATTGAAAGAAATAAGCATGCATTACAACAAGAGTATGTGATTTGAACTGGCCTTCCATGGAAAATAGTGCAGCCCTACAAATTAAAACCTTGTTTTTAACTGTATTTTCTGAAACTACTCATTGACTGTTTGGAAAATTCCACGAAAAAACATCACAGGCGAAGCACCATTGAGGAAAAACCTCAGTCGCTGTTTAGTGTATTGTGGGCATGCTTTGAATTAAACTGCTTATGCAACCATCTTTGCATAAGTAAAGTAGCCTATAACCCAGATAAAATCTGGAACTGACATCAGACGTTTAGAGTTACATTCAATTTAATTTTAATTTAACTTGCTAAAGGCTCTTAACATTCTATATGTATTTTGCTGTTTTTTTCTCCCCCACTGGTCACGCTTTTTAAATTGGGTGCCTTTTATAGTCCTCAATGGGAGTAGGCCTTCAGATCTTCAGATTCGAAGCTGAGAGAGTTACACGAGTCTTCTTCTGTAGTTAATGAATTACAGTGCTTTCACCAGGCATATGCATTTAATTAAGTGTCTCTATGGACTCTAAGGACTCTGTGTCTCCTGACCAAAAAGCTACTTTCTTTAGCCTTTTTCCACATAAATCGATAGTCCTGAATTATTTCTGTCCTGCTTTCTGTTTTGTGTCTCATATTTAAAGAGCAAACTCTCCTCTCTAAGCAAGCACCATTCCAAGTTGTGCTTGAGTCAAAATTCACTCTTAAAGATGAAGCGCATAATTTATGCTGCATTAGTTGCACCAGTTGAAATGACATTTGCAAACAGGTTTTCAGAAGTCTTGCCCTATCTACCACTGCTTTAGACAAAAATAAGTTTACACCACGAACTCTGCTGGTTAAACCACAGTCATCACACTCTCCGAAAAAAAATTATACAAAAGCTGTGTAGCTTTTAACATTATTTACCCAAAAGGGTGCATATACCTTTGAAGTGCACATTAGATGGTACCACCCTTTTGACAACTCATGTGCCTTTTATTTTTTTGTTCAGGATATTCAAAAAAATAAAGTAACGTTTTCATAGTGACAGGTTTCAAGAACCAGCTAGATAAAAAGTTTGTCAAAAATAGTTTAAGTTAAAAAAAGTTTAAACAGTTACAATTACAAAGTTACTAGCATGTTGCTAGCATGTTGCTAGCATGATTAGTATGTTACTAACATGTTGCTAACATGTTTCTAGCATGATTAGCAAGTTACTAGCACTATTAGCATGTTGCTAGCATGTTTCTAGCATGATTAGCATGTGACTAGCATGTTGTTAGCATGATTAGAAAGTTACTAGCATGTTGCTAGCATGATTAGCAAGTTACTAGCATGTTGCTAGCATTTTTCTAGCATGATTAGCAAGTTACTAGCGTGTTGCTAGCATGATTAGAATGTTACTACCATGTTGCTAGCATGTTTCTAGCATGATTAGCAAATTACTAACATTTTGCTAGCATGATTAGCAAGTTACTAGCATGATTCCCTTGTTGCTAGCATGTTTCTAGCATGATTAGCATGTGACTAGCATGTTGTTAGCATGATTAACAAGTTACTAGCATGTTTCTAGCATAATTAGCAAGTTACTAGCATGTTGCTAGCATGTTTCTGGCATAATTAGCAATTTACTAGCAAGATTGGCATTTTACTAGCATGTTACTAGCATGTTTGCTAGAATGATAAGCAAGTACTAGCATGTTTGCTAGCGTTGATTAGCATGTAACTAGCACCTTGCTAGTATGTTTCTAGCATGTTGTTACCATGATTAGCAAGTTAGTAGTATGTTTCTAGCATGATTAGCAATTTACTAGCAAGATTAGCATGTTACTAGCATGTTAATAGCATGTTTGCTAGAATGATTAGCATGTAACTAGCACGTTGTTAGCATGTTTCTAGCATGTTTCTAGCATGAATAGCAAATTACTAGCTTGTTGCTAGCATGATTAACATGTGACTAGTATGTTGTTACCATGATTAGCATGTTGCTAGCATGTTTCTAGCATGATTAGCAATTTACTAGCAAGATTAGCATGTTACTAGCATGTTTCTAGCATGATTAGCAAGTTACTAGCATGATTTGCATGTTGCTAGCATGTTTCTAGCATGATTAGCATGTGACTAGCAAGACTAGCATGTTACTAGCATGTTACTAGCATGTTTGCTAGAATGATTAGCAAGTTACTAGCATGTTTGCTAGCATTGATTAGCATGTAACTAGCAGGTTGCTAGCATGTTTCTAGCATGATTAGCAAATTACTTGCTTGTTGCTATCATGATTACCCCATGTTGCTACCATGTTACTAGTATGTTGCTAGCATGGTTAGCATGTTTTTAGCATGATGCTTGCATGTTTCTGGCATGATTAGCAAATTACTAGCATGTAGCTAGCATTATTAGCAAGTTACTAGCATGTTTGCTAGCATGATAAGCATGTGACTAGCATGTTGCTAGCATGACTGCAGGGTGTTTAGAGTTGAATTTAGACAGTTGGCAGAGTCTTGGCTCATCTGAACAGTCAGTGAATGGGAGTCTATGGGATTTATTCCATTTTTATTCACAATTTTTACGAAAATCGTAAGTCGGATCAGTTAGAAAAGATAACAGACCAGTCCGAAGATCTGGACCGAGTTTGGAGTTTGTAGAGTTAAAGCTCTAGGAGGAGTAGCATTTAGAAATTTTTAGTCTATGAATAATAATAATAAGTTTAAGTAGTAAATTGTTCGTACATGTATAACCACATTAAAATGAGAGAGGATTTAAAAGAATTTCTCAGTTGAGTAACCTATATAGCCTATATAACTGTAAGCTGTAAACCTAAAATCAAGTTATACAATCAACCCAACATTTATGCAGTTTCAGTTTTTTTATTGCTGTTGGCCTAATAGCAATTATACAACTGTATTCATTTATGCCACTAGATAAAATCCAGCTGCAGTATAGTCAATTTCTTATATTTAAGCAGATCTTAAAACTGAGAACGTCTGAAAGCTAATTCAATGACCGGTCTTCTGCTGTCACACATATGTTAACAAAACATCTCTTTGTAAACCTGTAATAATTATAGTTTCTCACAGTTTAGCCAGTGTGAGTGAAGCACGTAAGTAAACAAAAGAAGTTCTTTATGTGTGAGTTCCTTATGTACCTCGTATAAGAACACAGGTAAGCCAAGCCTGAGGAAAGACCAATTAGACAGCTATGTGTCTACGTGAGAAAGACTGCGTGATGTGACTGGTTTAATCATACAAAGGGCAAAGGTCGTCAAAAAAATGAACTATCTGTTATTCATACAAAATAGAGAGTTACTGAGATAAAGTATAAAGGCTACTAACTATATGTTTACATCAAATTATCCCCAGATAACTAAGTAAATAAATGTTAAACAGTTTTATGTTAGCATAATGGATTTTTGTAATCATGCACAATATTTGCAACTACACATTGTCACAGTTAGTGACAGATTCAACAGGCTGTTACTGTATAAGGCAGAAATATCCAACACTCATTAGTTCTGCACGCACTTTACTTGGCTGGCATCTTACATACGTTTTGGCATCAATAAAACCGTCAAGAAACCTCTGTCTTAGTATCACATGACTTGTCAGAACTGAGGGTTCTCCTTAATATAAAATCCAGGAAACAGCTGTCTGTTTTCTACCTTATGCTTCTTTCCGATTAAAGAAGATGACGACGATTAATTGAGAACAAACCTCTTTGATTGCGATTATTGCTGTCGCTAAATATTTGGTATACATTTTGAAATATTTTTATTTATTGTTTTTTTCAGAATGTCATTTTCTTCAAGTCCTCTGATGAAACGTGTTGTAAGATTATAGCGACCTCTGCTGGACATATGTGGCACACCAGGTTGTTTACTTCATTTGGTTTGAATGTGAATTTTAAACAAAAGCCAGGACTGAAGTGTTGGGAAAGAGAACAGAATGTCCTCTTTATATGGAACAGGGTGTCCTCCTCAGGACCAGAATACGTATGCTGGCCTTCAAAAATAAATAAACTGAGGGAAAA
This sequence comes from Enteromius paludinosus, assembly GCA_032361165.1. Taxonomy (NCBI): domain Eukaryota; kingdom Metazoa; phylum Chordata; class Actinopteri; order Cypriniformes; family Cyprinidae; genus Enteromius; species Enteromius paludinosus. The sequence continues at coordinate 7,636,508 of JAUMHQ010000058.1, forward strand.
AAGCAGATACATCTAGGCCAGTCATTCTTGAGACATGCGACAAAACAGGTCCTATTAGGATGTATATCTAATAGAATGTATTTAACAAAACTATCGCTTTCAATTCAATTTTCTAATTATTACACCAAATCTTTTACTATGAAATCTATCTTCCCACTTGTGCTGAATCATTCATAAATGTTTTGGAATGAGGAAAAAGTTGCTGTTTTATGAAATGCAAGGAAGCAATGTTGTTTTTCAGTGATGCATGTTTCATAAGGTCTCAAAATTGTGTTCCCACTTTGTCAACACCGTCAGATATTTATTAAAATTGAATAAAACCAGGTAATATCAGGGGCAGCTGTCACTCTGAAGGACCCCACTGCCACAGTTCACCTCTGCAGAGTACGTCAGTGTCAGAAGGCTCTGTTTTAGAATATTTTAATGTTAATATTTCTTGTGTCACAACATGGCAACACCATCTTCCTGTTTCTAAGGAAATTATTTGAAATATTTAGATCATTTTATTCTCCCGAAACAAGTTCCATCTGCACCTAGCGTCAACAGAAAAAACATAACGATTGCTAAATGAACTCTATTTGTTTTGTGAAAGAATTTGTGAAAGAATTTGTCAACGCGGTCAGATGTCAAAAATGTAAGATTTTGTGTTTCAGCGATATATCAAAATACCTAAATGTGACTCTTGAATAAAAGCATTCTATATAACATTGTTTGATGTGTTTGTTTTAATGCAAAAATTAATTGATCCGATGAATTCGATAGTTAAATGGACAACAAATTAACATGTTCATGACCACCATCAGATGTGTCGACCTCGTCAGTTAAATATTTTGATAATATTTCATTATAATATCTTATATTGATTGTGGAATTGTTGGTCATGTGTAAAAGTGCAAATTGTCTGCTAACAGGAGAATCTGAAAGTTGAAATGTTAAACACATCATTACTGCTGTTAAAGATAAAGTTGAAATATATTACACAGTCTTAGATAAAAAGCACAGTTTTAAGAGAGAGAGAGAGAGAGTTGGGAGTTTGAGTCAAAGCATAGCTCAGAACTGATATAGGATTCAAAAATGTAATTTAATTAGTCTGAGTACAAGGTTTTATTTTTTCAATTGCACCCTTTTTTGTACCATTTCTGAAGAGGCCTAAATAGAAAGAAACAAAAGATACTAAATAGAAAGACACAAGCAATTGAAAATGCAAAAACATAATAAGGTTCAAACAACAATGGCGCCAAAATAACAAATATACTCAGACTTACAAAGTGGTGGGACCAGCAACAATTACATATGATGGATTGGCCCCCTCAAAGTCAACCCCACTGAGGTGAGTTGAAAAATAAACCGGACAGAAGGCATGGGGTAACATTAGTGTTGAAGCTCTCAAGAAATTATGTAGAAACTATGCCCAGGGTTGACCCAAGCATTTATGGGGCCAAGCAGAATTGTATTTGGGGGACCCTTGGAGCCCGTTTATGAAACAGAACTTTATTTTATTATACAATATCAGCAATGTCTTTTTAAAGCACAAGACAAATATTTTCATTTAAACCTATGATAAATTATATCAAGATGTCTACTCGCTGATGCTTTAAAGTTCATACATAAACTTTCCTAAAAACAAAAAGGTACACCCAGGATATGCTAATTAACTGGTACTATAAAGGTTACTATAAAGTAAACGGTCACTTGCTTTCATGTAGTCTATTTCCGGTGAATTTACGTGATTTTATCCGACAGATCCACACGGCGGCGTCCAGAGCATATTATCCACCTCCACACGTCGCCATGGAAATAATAAATGTAGAGATTATTAAATATGAATAGTTTACTTAGTTATGTATATTGCGCTTTCGTATAATTACCATTATCAATTGACATAATAAATCACGAAATAAATAAATTGTCATTTAATGTAGGCTATTGTTGGGGGCCCTCTGGTGGCCGTTTATTTCGCTATGCCTTGCTATGCCAGAGAGATGATGTGCTGCTGTAATTACCGTAAAAGGTGCCATATATTACATTTAGAAGTGGATAAAAACAGTACGACGTCTTCTGTTGTTTGTTAAGATTTGCTCAGAGCAACCGTTTGCATGCTTCATGAACATTATAAGATAAAATTATGTTTTGGAAAATCATACAGCCTCTGGTGAACATATTCTCCTGGTTTTATACAATTGGTGTGTCTCCTTAAAGATTGCTGAAGCGTGCAGTGTTAAACTGCAAAAATATTTTTTTCCTCTAGCTTTTGGATATGCTCTGTGAAAAGCAAAAGTGTATGATATTTACATGTTTTACTCATCATCATAATTCCGTATAATTCTACACGTCACACACAGTAATAATAGTTTGACGAACATCCTCCATCCTTCAGATTTCTAAGATCTCAGTCTGACTGAGCATCTATGAGAGGTACATGACCAACTAATCTGATCCATGTAGACTTCTATGGTCTCGTGGAGGACATGCTTCAGTTCATCTGCTGTTTTGGCAGCACATGGGGAATCTCCACAATATTATGCAGTTGGTTTTAATGTTGTTACTGATCAGAGTGTATAGCAAGGACGTGTGTGTGTGTGTGTGTGTACAGTACATACTAAGCAGAAATACTGGCAACTTACACCAGGAACTCTCACGCTTTGAACTTGGTTCACCTCATCAACTTTGTTCTTTCCACACCAGTTCAAATGTCTTTCTCGAAGTCATTCTATCCATCCCGGTTCCCTTTCTATGTGATGTGTCAGAAGTCCAGTTGATCCCTCTACATCACATTTCTCTCAGCCAATGACATTTCCACTGCCCTTTGTGCTATCCAGGATTCTACACCAATGCTAAATCTATAACAATCATTCAAATAAATGTGGTATTAACTAACTATACTTTAATACAGACATGTCATTATAAAGATCATTTCAATTAGAATTTAAATAGATTGTAAAAATGAATAAGATCATGTCTTATATAATGATTGATGTAATGGGAAAGCGCAAAGCTGGCACATTGCCATTACTTCTATTTAAAGAGGAATGACATTTTAAAGTCTATTGAAGTGTTAAATGCAATGCATGAAAACATGCAATAAATGAAATTGTTCATTTTCTGCAAAAAGCAATGACATGTTTGTGGTATAGGCTAGGCTCTATAATCCATAACAGCAATCCCAGCCGTGCATATGTGCTCAGCTCAGCAAGGGCGACAACAAATTGCAGCTGTTGTTGGAGCTTCTGGTGCTTTTAATGGGCTGCTGAAAAGGCAAGTAAGCAAGTAGTTGAAGTATTATATTAACACGATGACATGCGCGTGCAACAAGTGCATTTAAAAAGGTTTTGTATCATCAAGAGCTAGGGTTGCTGTCTGGTCACTACTATTAGCCTGCAACTCTTACATATATTGCTGCAACTCATTTTTGTCCTAGGATGTCTTATATTTATTACATTGATGTCTTTTAAGATGTATTTTATTATTAATTAACTAGAAGTGCCAACCAACCCCTTATATGTGATCTATCATACTGTGCCATACAACCTAGAAATAACAAACGATTAACTAAATGTTTTTTATACAGTCATGTGTCCTTTAAATATGATTTCATAAATGATATATGAATTCTTAAATGTATAATTTTAGATCATGTCTTATATAATGATTAACCCAGTACCAACACACACACACACACACACACACACACATATATATATATATATTAGGGGTGGGCATAGATTAATTTTTTTAATCTAGATTAATCTAGATTAATTTTGAAATT
>JAUMHQ010000058.1:7682514-7699743 GCA_032361165.1 Enteromius paludinosus
ATACATGCATGTGTTTGTATTTATATATACTTAATAAATATACACAGCACATACAAACATATTATGCAAAGAAAAACATTTATTTTGGATGCGATTAATCATTTGACAGCACTAATATATAATAATAATTCAAAATCGGGCTTTCTCCTCATTGTCTCCTAAATTGTGGAATTCCCTGCCTTCTAATATCAGAAATGCTGAATCCCTTACTGTTTTTAAATCATCTCTTAAAACTCCCTTTTTTAGGTTAGCTTTTAAGTGATCAATGTGATTTCTTATTGTATTTTATTCATTTTTGTATTGAATGGTTGTTTGCATTTTTCATACTGCTGTGTATTGTTTTATTTCATTTTTATGCATGTATGTAAAGCGCTTTGAGATTAAGTTTTAAAAGCGCTATATAAAATAAAATTATTATTATAAATAAATATATAACACTACCAACTATGACAATATATATATATATATATATATATAATTTCATGAGTAGGTTACATTATCTTGTCATTTTGGTTACCAAATGTAAAGTATATATATATATATATATATAAATTAAATTAAATTAATTTTATTTTATTTGATCTTTTACTGTAAAACAAGTATAAGTAAAATACAGATCAGTATTGTGACTTGGTAACACAGATTCAGATACAGACCCATAGTGTCGCCACAGGCTTTGCTTTCTGATTCCGTCTCTGTCTTCTTCTCCAGCAGGCCTTTGGTTTCTTGTAGCATCTTCTCCATATGAGCCAGCTGAGAGGCGTTGGCTCCGCTGGCCCTGCGGATGAGCAGCCGTTCTCGTTCTCGCTCACTCAACTCTTTCTTACTCATCTTCTCAAAAGCACAAAAGTAGACAACTCCAGACAGCTAAAAACTGTCCAGCCCTGATTTAACTGCTACTTTAAACAAAATATTACAAAACAGAGCAATCTATGGCGTTCAGCCAAACACTACCTTGTCATTGCGTTTCCTGTAATAGTCTCCCATTGTGTTTATTCCCCTAAAGCTTGCCCATTTCCCCTGTCCTTCATTTCATCTAAACTATTCTGTATCTACCAAAGCAGTTCTATAATCTCTCTGCTAGAAAGGAGAAGATGGTGGTCTTTTATACTTGTTATCGAGAGCAAACTCAGCCTGCAGGCAAACAAACAAAGAGCGAATAGAGAGTTATGGCAGTCATGAGACCAGCCTGATTCACAGCCTTCGGCAACATGGCCCTTTACACTTCGCCACACACTAATGGACAAGCAGCCTGGGTAACTCAACATTAAAAACAGTTCGAGATGTTCCTGTTAAATGTGATTTTTACACTAATCCCAACTAATCCACAGTTCAGGTGTGTCTCTCACATGACTTATGGAGATCTAAACACACATAAAAACATGTCTCTCGTCTGCCTGAGGGCAACACGGCGCAGAGCACAGCCACTCTTTGTGTCAATATAGGAATAAAAATAAATGTCTTCACCACAGGCTGTTTATGAAAGAAGCCCCAGCTCTTCCTTCCTTGTTCGATCTCTTATTGAGGACAGTTTAGTCAGTCTTGTGATGAGTCACGAACACTTTGTTGGTAGCATGCACGGTCAGCAGGAGACAGAAGATGGGTGTCCTTCTCACATGCTGGCACAAGAGTTTCGATATTTGGGACAGCACCACCACTTATAGGCTCAAGTATGTGACTGATGAATAACGCAGTTTAATAAGCATTATTCATGGATCAGATTATTGAGCTCTGCAATACAGTTGGTAACGTGAACATGAAGGTTATATTAACTTACTGTGGTGACAGATAGCATTGTTATTGTTGACTAACTGCATTTAATTTGTGGTGATTGGAATCAAATAAAACTTTAAATGGAAAACTTAAAAATCTAAATTAAAGCTATACAGAAATATCAAATAAAACTGAAAAAAAATCAAATATCAAAATTACCTTAATGGAAATATTTAATTAAACCTAACTAAAAAAAAAAAGAATAAATATTGTAATAATAATATTTCATACTAAAATAGTATTGCAAGTAGATATGTGACATTTCTGTTTTAAAATTTCGACAGTGTGGTTTCATGTGTGTGTGTGTGATCTCATTTATTAAATTTTTTTATACAAATAAATAGAATATTGCAAATTAAATATGCAAATTACTTAACTTACATGATCACACAAATATATCATTTAACAAATATTCATTTTAAATAATTTAAACATTTAATAATAGTCCAAATATACGAGCCCTGCCACAACTATGGGTTATTCTGGGATACAAATAGCTTTTATATAGGGTTGCTTGTGGTTCACACATATACTATGGTCAAATATAATAATTTCCATAAAATAACATACTTTAATATTGTTATTCATAAGCTAACAAAATGCTGAGAGAGTTAACTAACAAAACATTTCATTTCATTACACCCACTGAACCCACACTTGACTCTTTAGCTGAACACTGGGAGTATTATAACATCACAAATGAGATCTACTGATGGAAAACAAGGGCTAATTTTGACTCTGGGCCTCAGGCTTGTGCTTCCTTGTAAAAAGCTGCTTTTATGTACTTTGATCATCTTGCTGTATTAGGTTTGTCAAAACAGACTTACAAGGCAAAATGTTTTGAGATTATGTAAAAAAAATCGAAACACATCATCTTGGAGTTTGCTACTGACCATTCAAATTGCCATGTGCTCAATATGACCGTTTCTACACTGCACACTTAATTTCTCAGCATCTGAAATATCGTTCTCTGAGAGGACTTATGGGCTGGTTTATTATTTTTGCATTTGGCAACTTTATAAAGGACTTTGTGTGGCTACTTCTCTCACAGGAAATGAGCAATAAATAAGGATGTTCAACTTTATAGTCTGCTTCTGCAGCTCTGGACTGCAGCTGCTGCGGGCCTGACTCAAATTCCTCCTGACAGCAAAATAATGTGGAGTCCAGAAACTTCACTTGCAATTAAAAAGACAAATGAGTTTAGCCGGATGGCAGCGGGTGTCACAGTCCTGAAGAGGATTACTTAGTTCTACACGAGAACAGATTAGCCGAAGATTATGTAACTTGTACTAACAGACTGCTCAGTTACTCCTCCTGGTTACGTTTGTTGATGTGATCTACAGTATCTCCTGGTCATATTAAGAGAGGTGTTGTTATTAGCTAAATAGTGATTTAAGAAGAGCATTTTTGCCATTGTGGATAAAGGCAAAAAGCAAAAATACATGAGAAGGTCTAAGTGGGTCTCCCGACATAACATTACACTCCATTTAGGTTAGGCACATGGAATTTTTCCATAACCAGTTTATAGTCTGAGCATTTCCTTTAAATTGTTTGCGACAGTCCGCCATTCTTGTGGTTTTCCTCTTTAACTGTGAGGAGTAAATATCTCCACTAGGTGGAGACAAAGATAAGGAAAGACCACCACAAGCAAACCGCAGATTCATATTAACCTTACGTATAAAATAAACATTACACTGAATTTTTTGGGGGGGAGATATTTTTGGTCTGTGGAAAAAGTGCTATTAAAATGTATAAGAATGCTAGATTTAGACCTCATTTTGAACAGGTATCGTCTTGTCGAACGGTTTCCGGTCCAGGTTTCAGTTTCTCCAGCAGTGTTTGGCTTTGAAGCAAGTTCGTGCACATCCAAAAAAAGCACATTAACACAAAAATTCGGTTGGCGAGTCTTACTCTCCTTGTCACGCTGACCTGATTACGTTGTTAGTAATCAGCTGTATAGTGGCAGATCCTGTTTGATGTTTTGTTTATTGTCACTCGGCCCACATTTTTAGCTGACGTGGTCTGGCACCTCCTGTAACAAGTAAATAAGAACTGCACAGTTTCCCACACTTATTTCAAGGATTATGTAGACAAAGCATACATAATCACAACTGCTGATATGGAAAACCTTATAATTTTGTTGTAGTCTTCCCAGAGAAGGAGGGTTTTGAGGACGAACTGCTCAGCTCTGCATAGTGTGTGCGCTTAATTATTCTTCTCAAGACACTTTACTTTTACTTCGCAAGGACACAGATGAATGATTTTCCCTTCAGTGCTTCCTGTCAGCCTTAGCACTGGAGAACAGACTAATTTATAGTATGGGCAACCTTTCTTTTGTCCTAAAAGTCTAGAGTGTTCTCATTTAACTGTTCAGAATCAGAAATACATAGACAGAATCTATCTAGCTATCCTTAAAATAAAAATCACAGTTACAGAGAGGCATCTAGAATGGAAGTGAATGTGGTCAGTCCCCTAGTATATAGGTATGTTTTGATGCCGGTTTATACTGGTCCTTTGCTGGTTTACCAGCATAAACCAGCAAAAGACCAGAATAAACCAGCTTAAACCAGCATCCCAGCATCAAAACATACCTAACCAGATGCTGGTTTCTTCAGCAGGGTCCATAAATGTTAATGCCATAAATACTACATTTTAACCGCAATTGCTACCCTAGTTTTAGTTATATCGAATTTTTAAACTTTGCTGCCTAAAATAAACCATGGCCTGCAATAGCCTTTCTAGTTAATTAAAAAATAAAAAGACAGCAAAACTCAAAACACAGCTTTTATTTTCTTAAATACAATGATGAATGTAAACCAGAACAACTTATTCTCTACACTCTGTTCAAAACGTTTTAGAAGCGTCATCATTCAGAGACAAAAAGAGCAACAAGAAAATGCGTTTTTGGTTTTCTACAAAGATTCAAGCAACACCCATCAAAGTAAACAATAGAGCTTAGAAAACTGCCCACATGCAAAACAACTGCACAGAGGTCATTGTTCCAGTCCTTTTACAGTACCTGTACGATGAGAACAAAATGACATGTGACTTCGGCCAACTTGGGCTTCAACTGATCGGTCTTTCTCTCCAAAATAAATAAGCACAGAATGGCAAAAAGAATCCAAAGAGTCCTATTAAAACATTGGCTGTATTCCAATCCAGGAGGCCATCAGTGATGTGTCTCCAACTCTACGATGGTCCACTCGCCCTGTGGAGATGCAGCGTCCTCAGGAGAGAAGCTGGTCACAGTGATGCTGGTGGTGGAGTCCTCCAATGGAGAAATAAGCTCGGCCCAGCGCTTAAATGTGTCCTTTTCGTGATACAAGTAGTCCTGTTCATTCAAACAGTCTCGTGACAAGGACAGCGTCTGCTTGATCAGATACTGTGCAAGGTTTAGATCCTCTGGGACCGAGTTTATGACGCCCAGATTGGATTCTTGGTCAGACAGCAGCTGTCGCAGCAGACTCCAGTCTTTTTCGGCAAACTTACTGTCTTCGCCGTCTACTTCATCTTTAACATCCTCGGCCTCAACTCCTTTGCTCTCCTCCTGTGACTCCTTCTGTTGGGGATCATTGCCTCTTTCAGCATCCACGCTGTGTTCGATGGCTTCTCCCAGGTCCATCTCGTAAATGGGGGACAGGGCTTTAGACGACCGCCGGTCATGTGTGCAGGTTTGATCCAATGTGTCACAACCATCAAAGTCCCCTAAAAATAATTGACAATACTGCACAATGACCAAGTGTTTTATCCTTACGTGGGCTTTTAAAAAACAAACAAACAGGAATTTTCTTGAAGACATGCGTTGTTTCTAGCTCCACATAATGTACAAAATCACCCCTAGTGCAACTGTGTCCTCTGTGATGCAGTTAAGCTTGAAATATCAATCCTTTTAAAGACTAAATGAAAAAAATATATACTTTTGTCTTAGGCAGTTTTCACTTTTCATTGTCATTAATCAAGATCTGATTCAATGACACATGCATTACAATTAAGCAGATGTGCAAATCCAAAGTTTTCCATGGAGCAACTCTTGATTTTCCATGGCCTATCCATGGAGCAACTTCTGAATTTAGGATAAGGATGGACAGCTGCCATAAAGGTGATGCACAGTAGAAAACCTACACTGAATGTGTCTCTTTTGTTCACAAGTGCTGTAACAGTAAAAGGCATGTTTTGCCAGCCACTGGATCTTCAACATAACTTAAGTTTTGTTCACATACAGAAGATATGAATTCTCTAGAATTCTCTGGTCAAACTGAGCATTTGTTGTCCTTAAATATACACATCAAAATGCAAGCAAGCACTTAAGTTTTTTTAGTTTATACTTCTAAACTTAAAGATACACTGAAATTATGAGGGACATGCTGGCAAAAGAGTGCTTATTGCTTTACTTGTCAAGATATGCTTCTTATAAAGATAAAACTCCCCAAAAAAACCATTAACAGTGATTAAAATCATGATACAAGTGTGAAAAAAGAGAGACATGAGGAGGACCTCGAGATTGTTCTTCTATAAACACAACATACAGGAAAAAATTCTAATTCTACAGAAATACACTGAATTAAATGAAATCTACAACATAAAAATCTTGAGAAAATGTTACCTACTACAGAACTACAGATGGTGTGATAAATTGTGAATGAGAAATAAAACAAATAAAAAACACACAAAAATGGATCCAAACATGGAATTTCATAAATGAACAAAAACCAATAATGAAACCTAGTATTGGCATGCATGATTTACAGGTTTGGGTGACTTAACACACAAGAGTCTTGAAAAATAAGACAGCAACAGACTCAACATTGAAATTGAGTATAAAAACATCTAGGTTGTTCTAACACATTCAAAGCATCATGATGTCTGCAGAAGGTGTGGTCCGTTATGTGCAGTATTAAAAGGAAGCTTAGCTCACTGTATATTTGTGCATATATATGTATATATTTGCTGGCCAAGTCACACAGAGCTTGTCTTTTGCATAAAGATATGGAAATGACTTGGCCTATGAGGGAGAAGCTATGGACAAAGACAAACAAAAAAGACTGAGGACTTAAGTGCACTGGTACAACTGTGACTGCCTAGCCATGCCACATAACAGATGGTCTGACTCAGCATACTTCACCACACGCAGATAGATATTTTACTGTAAATATAAGCTTGTAAACTTGTCAGTTGAGTTATTTAGGGCATAGCGCCTCAGAGAAGGCAATTTAGTTGTGTGTATAGCTTATTGAAATATTAGATTCCATGGACAGACATCTAAATTAAGTAAAGGAAGGGGAAAGGAGGCAGTAGTGTGCTACTATCTAAATCAATGAGCTTTCAAGATTTAGCCCATTGAAGATGATTGGAGGGTCAGGATGGGACACTGAGTAGATGTTTCTGAGGCTGCGGTCAGGGGGGATGGGCTCTAATGTTATACATTACCTGTTGGAGTGTGTGCGGGTGAGCTCGCAGTCAGCTGCGGCTCAGGTAAGTCTAGCCGCAAGTCAGCTTTTCTGCTGTCTATATGTTTGGACTGATGATTGCCATACTGTTCCACCAGCCGGAGGTCCAGGTGACTAGGGCGCTCCTGAGCAGGAACGTCACTGGTGTCTTTGTTTTGCACAGGGGCATCTGATTGATTAAATGCACAATCGTCTTGTGGCGATCCCTGGACCTCTGTCAGGAATACTGCAGGTTTGGGCTGCTGTTCATTTTCCTGGTGGTTGGTGATATGGTTGGCCCTCACTGTGCTTGTGGACTGCTGGGAGTGGTAGTCTGTTTGAGAATTGAGAGGTTCACCGTCAAAGACATCACCATGTGCAAAGGAATCGGATGCCTGGTGTGTCGGAGTTTGGGTACCACCTTCTTCACATCCAAGTTCCTCACACTCGTCCACCGAGAGTAACACAGAGCGACGGAAGTTAGAAGCTGACTGGTACTCTGGTTGCTCATTCTCTTGTTCCGCAGGATCTTCAAACGCAAGGTTGACGATACCTTGAAACTGTGGAGGTGACTCGACAATTGGGGGAGCTATTCCCCTTGGTAGCATCTCAACTTCTGATCTTTCGTCTTCAGTCTCCTCCTCTTCTTCCTCTTCCTCTTCTTCTTCAGAGGAGAACAGTTGGTGGTCCTGGACGCCCTTCAGGTTTTTTAATGTAGTATCCATTTCACAAGGTTCCTCCTCCACTGGCACCTCATCCTTTCTAATCCAAGAACGTGGTCTCTGACGGCCTACCTCTTCTTCACTTGTAGTCTCTGCCTCTCGTCCTCTGAGCCGTACCTCCACACGCAGCCCAGCCCCACTCTCGTACATCTTGAGCTCTTCAGGTGTGCTGGTGTCACTACTGCTGCGACCCAAGAAGTCAGGGCAACGCATGGTCCCGCACTTTGAAACGCCACGTTCATGGGAACAACAGTCGTCATCTTGCGAGCCCCCAGCATCATAGTCCTCTGACCGCGGCTTTATGTCATCAGAAGAAGTAGTGGCACTGCCAGTCTCTGACTCTGGGCTAACTTGAGGATTAAGCCCATTCCATGAGTCCTCTAGGGGCGTCTCAATGCTTCCTAGACTGCAAGGTGTATCAGGAGGAAGGTCTGAGTCCTTTGAAGAGTTCATGGAATTGAGGCCTTGGTCCGGTCCTGTGACACGGGGTGGAATGGCATGGCCTGTGGCCAGTTTACTTCTGCTTATCTCACTCTGCCCAGAAGTACATGTTTGCATGTCCGTTGTTACTGGCCGAGTCTTCAATTCTGTGCTACTTAATTTGCTCACTTGATCACTGCCTTTCTCCATATCTTGAACCTTAGTGGAAGTTGCTGATATTCCCTCAGGAACCAGTTCTTGCTGGTCCAGTACAGCCGGGCTGACTAGCGAATGCTGCTCCGAAGAAGAAGAAGGAACTTTGGAGCTCTCCAGACAAGATGTGCCCAGTTCCTTGCCCCTTGTCTTTCCTTCGGTAGAATCTGGATTCAACTGCTGAGTGACCTTTTTAAAGTCTGAATGTTTAGGGCTGGATACTGAATCTTTCACAGCAGTGACTGGCTTTTTAGAGCCAGCAGGAGTTTTGACGGCCCCTGAGGATTTCAGAGATGATTTTGTTGGAAGTGTTTCTGGAGCTTTTTGCTTAGGTCCTGTTTTGTTTGGGACAGAAGGTGACAGCCTCGAGGAAGACGTGGAAGCTTTGACAGTGGGCCTTGACTCAGGGATGGCCTTTGTGGTCTTCTTTGTAGTTGCAGGTTTAGATATATCTTTCTCTACCTCTTTTCTTGGGAAAGCAGGCTTTCTAGAGGTAAGGGCTGAACCAGGCCTGGATGAAGCTGTTTAAAAGAGGAAACAGACTTGAACTCATTAATGTTAATAACAAATTACTTTTAGATCCATTCTTAATTGAGTATTTCTTACCAAGGTTCTCTGACACCGTGCTTTTGCTCTTTGGGTCTGAGCGGGAAGCAGGAACTCCAGGTACTGAACGACTGGTTGTGGTAGGTTTAGTCTTGGTTGCTTTATTAGTGGGGCTGTAAACACAATGATGGATCAAAGGACTATCAAATGAAAGAAAATGGAGATAAAATAGTAGGATAAAACAGTAGGAGGAGGATCATAGCCTGGTTCTTTACAACTCACCTGCTAGTCTTGTCAGTGTCTGGTTTTTGAGCAGGTTTGGTCAGTGGAGATTTTGTTGTTGCCTTGGCTTGAAGATTTGACCTAAGACCTACAATGTAAAAGGATTATTAGGTTTTTACAAAAACACAACTTTTATGAATGACTTTTAATGTTTTAATTAAACAGAGAACTATCTATCACAATCCTGATCCCAACATTGTCTGCACAACAAAAAACAAGAACCGTGATATTCTTGTACCTTATTGTAAACTGGTATTTGTCCTGCAGAACCTGTGTGCTATCTAAACCTACATTCCTTAAGAACTCTGAGCAAGGTAACAGGCATGTACCATTTTAGTACCGCTAAGCAGCTTCATGATGAGTTAAAACCTACTCTGCTGAGCGAAGACTCTCTGAGTCACAGAGAAGTCAGTACCAGGCAAACACCAGCTAGTCAACTGCAGTACATTGTTCTCTTCCTAGCCTTCCTATCCTGTTCTAATTCTCTTACTCGATCATGCTATTAATTCACTTTTTGGGCCAGTTGTGGCCTAATGGCTAGAGAATTGGACCTAAGGTTGCAGGTTTGAGTCCCATGTCCGGCGGGAATTGTAGGTGGTGGGAGTGAATATCCACCTTCAATACCACAACTGAGGTGAGCAAGGCACCGAACCCCCTAACTGCTTCCAGTGTGCCGCAGCATTAGCTGCCAACTGCTCCAGGTGTGTTTTTACGGTGCGTGTGTTCACTTGTGTGTGTGCACTTCGGATGGGTTAAATGCAGAGCACAAATTGTAAGTATGGGTCACTTTACTATATTTGTATCTAAAGTATCTAAAAGCAGCTAACATGGAATACTAAGGATAGCTTCTTGACTTCCATGGAAGTTTCACATCTGAACTTATGCTCAAACTGTTTCACTAGCTCTGTCTTTGCTGGATACCGCCACTCTTCACAGTAAAACAAGGAATACCTGTAGCTTGATATGTGGTAGAGTTTAAAATTGGTCTAAAGGGAATTATGAATCAAGGTGAATTCACCTGTTGGTGTACTGTGGCCATTCTTGAGAGGACTCCCAGTGCTGTTGTCTGGTGAGGTGCTGCCAGAGTTGGATGGAGTATTCTGAGCATTGCTGGCTGATTCCTGAGGCAGATCTTTCCCTGACATTGTGTTCTTCTGTACTTTTCCGCCTTTAGTCTGGCTTGCTGAGAGATCAGACCCAGCAGGGGAAGACTTTGGCCTTGCTCCTGGGTTTGGCTTCCTGTCCATCACCGTCTTCCCTGTGGGTGAACCACGGGCACCTGAAGTGGTGGAATTCTCCCGTTGAGCACCACCACCAGTGCCATTCAACACTGGTTTAACAGTAGATGTAGTCTTGGTTTTAGCTGGCGCCTGAGCTGGTTTAACCTTATCATTTTTACTTCTGAGTGACGCATTGTTACTAGCTTTTGTTTTCCCAGAAGGAGCCGTGTGAGCTGTTGGCCCCAGAGCATCAGACTTCATTGTGCCTGATGCTGCAGCTACAGATCTTGCAGGGGAAGCACGTGGACCCTGTGATACCTTAATAGGAGGACGAGTAGGGCTATCACATGGAGATGAAGTGCCCGAGAGGCATTTTGTAGGTTTCTGTTGCAGAAGGGAGAGAGATGAAGAGAGAATGAAAGACTATGATGGCTTTGCACATTGTTAATCAGATCAGCAACCCATTTGACACCGTAATCTCAGATGTATAAGACCACAGAGCATGATCTTTGGTTTAAAGACTAAAAAGCACATTCTTCAAAAAACAAAAAACAAACAAAAAAAAGGACAGGACAGGACAGCTGTTTCCTTAGCCCACGGCTAATAATCAATAATAACAATAATCTCACTACATTATTACAATTAATGACAAAAATAATGTTTGGAAATCTAAACTAAGATTTCCAACTGACACGCTGCCGCAAAAGATAGAAATAACCAACTTAAAACCATTTTTTGTCTGTGAAAATACTAGTGGCCTAAGACTTTGCACAGTACTGTATATATCTGAAATATTGATATAATACGAAAAAATATAAAAAAAAACAGTTCTGTTGTTTAGGTTTAGTAACTCTGCAGCACATTCGCTGAATCAACCTTAACAATGTTGTGATGAGACATCTCTCATTTAACAGCCATTTAATTTCAGTTCAATCAGCTTGTCAAACCTTTCAAAACTTGCAGTTCAACAGAGACTATACCAGGAAATCACTTTAGATACTGATGATAGATAGACTTAACAATTTAATGTAAGCAAACAGGACTGTTGAATTTAAAGTAAAAGAATGTATTTTATACAATATTTATTTAAAATAATGATAACAGGGACAAAATATCCATGTATGCCATCATTTTTTTTTGTTTGACCAAAATAAGCAGCAGAACAAAAATTACCTGAGAGCTGGTGAGCACAGGTTTTTTTCCAAGCCGTCTACAGTCTCCTTTATCAAGAGCAGCTGAGAGGGTTGGTGGAGGGAGAAAGAAAATTTTAGATTACAGACAGCTTCAGGCTAATTAGAACATCCCCTCCTGCATATTCAACATTTGCCAAACATTTCCTCAGTCAGACACACAACTACTTGCAGACCTGCAATCAGTCACAACCCCAATCAGTAAAAGTGGTAGTGCAGCTCTGCAGAGAGCCACTGATTTCCTACTCCATCTCACACAGAGACAGTGCAGATCTAGCCTTTGATCATCTCACAGCTTATCCAGAGCATTCTTTAAATCATCAGAAAAAACTAAGATCTAGGCTTCTTTCCCAGCAACACAACCGAGCTCTGATTTCACTGCTGTCATCCCAGAAATCAATCCAAATCATGGATCAAATAGCTGCTGTAAAGGAATGCAGATGGACTGTTTGTGTTTGCTGTTGCACGATGAATGCTTTGCATATGAGCCGCTGCATTTGCATGCCTTTAGATATGCGAGGGAATCTTTAGAAAGCACAAGCCTGACACCTAAAGCAATGCATAATTTATGTTCCAGCATATATGTTTCCACCTGCAGAACAAAACTGTATCTACTGTATCTCATTGTGGACCCTATTCTCCAACCCCCTCTTGAAATGCTTAATGTTTTAATGTGACTGTATTCTAGTTCTCAATGTTCAAAGAATCAGTGGGTCATATTAAAGGACTGTTGTTGAAGGACTGACATGAGCTGGAGGTTATCCAGCAGTGTTTGTCTCACCAGCACTGGCTACCCAATATCAATGCAAAGGAGGGTTCTTCATCACTGCACCGGACCACAATAAATAAATAAATAAATAAATAAATACATCCCCCTCCTCCTCCAAACATGTACACAAGCGTATTCTGACTGCTGCATGGCTTTGAAAACTAGCTTCCATTGAGAGCTGTTCATTTCTATTTACGTTTCATTTCCATTCCCCTTTTTTTTTTGCTATTGCTACATTCTTACCTTTTCTCCTTCCTTCCCTTACCTGCGAGTATTTTTTCTCGATATCTGGGTTGTAGTGCGTCCCATCCTTGTGTGTGCCGCACTGCAAAGAAGGACTGAAGCAGGAAGGTCCAGAGCTTGGTGCGCAGCGAACACAGCTCACGCCTGAATGGCTCCTGGAGGGACAGAATGAGTGAGAGAGGGTGAGCGAGTCGAAGAGAGAGAGAAGGAGGGAGGGTGGATACAACAGCAGGAGAACAGGAGCGAATCAGCAGCTGCTTCAAAGGCTGGTTGTCTTGGCAACCGATCGCCGTTGCCTCCCTCTACCCTTAACAGGATCCTCTCCCGCTAAATGGATGATGTCAGTAGCAGAGGCTTGTGTTCCCGCCTTCTGCACCGAATGTTCATTAAAAAAAAAAAAGAACCTCTGTATTTTTTTAGATTCTGCCTCAGCCTTTCCATCCGCAGTTCATTTCTCCCACGTCCCTCCCTGCTTTTCTCTATAATGGACATGGAACCAGATTAGACACGGCCACACCCACGACTCTTGGTCTTTCTCAGACTAATCCATTCTGCCATTTCCCCTGGGATGTGAATTAACTCACGAAGAGACAGGAAGCGACAGAGATGGCCAGAGAGACATATAGAAAAACAGAAAATGACACAGTGAGACTATAAGTACGAGAGGTTGAGTTGTTTACCATGACCTTTTCTATTTGTAGTGTCACTTCACTGTAATCCAGCCTGGCCACATACATTATAAGCGAGTTTAAATCCCAGGATCAAATGAAGTGCTTTGTACACGTGCCATTAAATACAGAGAATGTGCTCAGCGGACCGTTGCTGCAGGTGTCCACGCACAGAAAATCTATCCATCTAGTATTATAATAATTACTGTACACCACTGATGCAGTTTTTTGCACTGAATCTGTATTTACTAAACACTTATTCTCCAAAATTATGTCAAATGAATTTTATCTCTAAAAAAATATTTTAGAATAAATACGTAATTTTTTTCCCCACATGTATAAGTTGTTTTGTGTGGATATATAAAAGCTGTCTTGTGTGGATCAATAAAAATAAATGATTCATTTACTAAATGATCTGAGTTGTAATTAAATGCTGGCTGAATGTGTTGTGTTTCTTTGTTTACCTCCACTTCCTGCTGATAGGCTTGGTCTTCTATGGTAACGTCAATCTCGTTCGGGTCACCGCTCAGCCGGTTCACGGCACTGAACAGGTCACAGCAGTTCTCCACAGTTACGCCCTCCCGTACGGCTAAACACACCATCCTCAGGAGAGTGGGGTCACGTGTGAACTCCTCTCTCTGAAACAGTACATGCCTGACTGTCATAGTTGACCAGACATCTTATATCTTTTGCGTAAACATCATCGATCAGTCGTACCCTGCGGAGATCGTGGAAGGCAACGGTGTGTGTGACCTGGGGCAGGTGTGTGACGATCATCTGCAGGCACTGTTCTTGCAGTTCACTAGCCAGACTCAGCACCTGCTTGGCCCATTTCACCTCCGGCAAGCTGCCAATCAGCTGCTCGCTGCCACACAGCACAGATACTACACTCTGCACCGTCTGAAACACATCACAATGTTACACACATGTTCTGCACCATCTGGAAAACATCTTCCTAGACACAATGTCTCATTCATGGAATCCATTTTCTCTGCTTCTCATGCTGGTTGCACTGTTAGTGACTGCAAATTTCCTAGTGTAATCCAATATGCTTCAGCTGACTGCAGCTGCTGAAGTTCTGGGTCTGCGTGTGTGTGCGTGAGAGAATTTTAGGGGACTGCCAGACTATGGGTTAAGTGAATGAGCTGTTTGTGGCTTTAACGCACACACACACACACACACACACACACGCAAAGCCACTCAATCAAGACCTCTAATTGCTCTTTAGTCAATAGCCATCCTGAAAACAGAGGCCACAGCTCATCTCATCAATGTCTTATTGTACTGTAGGATGCAGGCAGAAGCAGAAGGACAGTAGGGAATGAAAGGAAACACAGGTTGTTGTCTGTGCTGTTTCCCACTGGAAAAACGGCATGATAACATGTTGAATAATATCTTAATTCAGTATCATTGTATCATTATAAAAACAAAGGCAAAGGGAAGTCCCAACCAGTATTACACACCATGTTGTTGGTGACAGTATTAAGGCAATCTCTCTGTAGTTCTGGAGGGAGCAAGGCAAAATTCCTTTCTGACCAGCACTTTACAAAGTGCTCAGCTACCCATCTGTGAATTGAAACACAAAACGTAAAAGAGTGTACGCTTTTAACTTTTATTGTTTTCATTTTCAAGTACAAATGTGTAAAATTTCAAAATGATTTCCTGCTAACCTACAAAAGTAGGGTTTGGTCACTTTTAAAAAATAATAATTACCCACTTTTACATCATTTACCCAGAAACAAAACACAAAAGGGGACATTTTGAGGATTGACCAGTCTACTCCATACAGCCAGTATGGTCCAGTAATAATTTATTCTGTCAGGCTTCAAAAAGCACAAAATGTACCATAAAGGCACATCATGCACGATAACTATAAAGACAACGATAGCGAACCACACCAGCGAACGATATCGGCTGTTTATTATAAGCTCAAGCACGTGTGCCTAATAGCAGGACTGATTCTGATTGGTTGTCAATGTTTCTATCATTTATCGGCTTGAAAAAATGTTACGGAAGTATCACTTGTATTGTCTTTCTCTCTTTTTTTGGATCTTGCCAGCATTATCAGGTTGGACTAAACAAAATCTTCAAATGAAAAGTTCACCCCAAAAAATAAATAGATCAACATTTTGTTCTTTACTCACCCTCATGTCATTCTAAACCTGCATGAGTTTTTCTTCTTACGTTGAACATAATGCCGGCAAATCAAACAGTTTCCGTTTTTTCTTTAAAGTTTCTTTTTTCAGCATAAAAAACTTAAACAGGTTTGGAATGACATGAACTGCAACTTTAAGTCCATCTTTTTATCATGACTGTAATAAATAAAAAAACCCTAACAGTTTGAACAAACCATATATCTAACTTTACATATATACACACTTATAAACAAAACTTACACATTTAATTTATGTCAGTGCCAAAAGTCAACCTCTCTAACCTTCTAAATGTGGACTTATACAGTATTATAGCACTTAAAACATTATGAATTTCCATAAGTGGCTTTGAAACTATGCATTGTGAAAAGCTCTATTCACAGAAAAAGAGGAAGAGTTATCCCAGTGATCTAGGTTTAGTGACACTAGGGCAGTAGGTTCAGCAGGCACTGGACCGGCAAGGAACCGAAGGCAGTAGTGCTGCACTGATCTTATAGCACCAGATCATTGATGCTGTACTGAGTGCCTCTCATCCTGATGCGTGACTCTTCACCCTCCTACCCACGGCGGAGGCAGCACCAAAACATCACAGAAACAACACACGCACACAGTCTCTCTCCATCTCTAAGGCACTGGAAAAATCCCGACCTACATTTACTCGCCTCTCTGAGCTGCTTTACCGCAGTGCGCTGAGTTTCCAGCAAAGACAATTCAATGACAGAGCTGACTAATTAAGTAAAGGTGATGGTACGAAATGCTTTCAATTACTTATTTATTTATTCCTGCTGTCCATGTTGTCAGTCAAAGAATCTTGGGACAATTACTTATTAATGTGTGACACTGGACCACAAAACCAGTCATGAGTAGCTTGGGTACATTTGTAGCCATAGTCAGCAATATATTGTATGGGTCAAGATTTTAAACATATAAATATAATCTAAAAGTTAATTTAATTGTTAACATTTGGACAACTTTTAATGCGATTTTTGCTCTTTCTTCTGTCAGATTCCAGATATTTAAATAGTTGTAAATTGAGGAAAATATATAATTTGAAAGCTTATAGCTTTCAAAGGATGTATCAGCTTTTAGAGGATGTATAAATCTTACGTTTAAAAAAATGACTTTTGTGGTCCAGAGTCAAATATCTCAATTTATTTACACATACAAAATTAAGAGTACATTCAAAGAGGACATGGAAATAATTGTTTTATTCAAATCAAGTCTTTACACCCAATGTGAAACAAACAAATTGTTGACGACTGGTCTGATCACACCAAGAGCAAAGCCAATATCTGTCTGTATAATAACGGGTTGAAAACACTTTTTGAATTGATCTGCTAACAGCTCTGCTTGAGAAATAAAGGATGCTAGACAAGCAAAACAGCAAGAATCTTGTCTAATCTTGTCAGACATAAGTCATAAAAACATTTACATTTGTGAAGTAACACCACAAAAAACTAAAATAAAATAGAATTTCTTTTAAAAACTTCTGTCTTGTGTCTTGCACGTATTTATTTATGCATTTGCTTCTTAAAGGGATAGTTCACCCAAAAATGAAAATTTGATGTTTATTTACTTACCCCCATGGCATCCAAGATGTAGGT
>JAUMHQ010000058.1:7709207-7724788 GCA_032361165.1 Enteromius paludinosus
TCTGTGTTGTCTTTCGAGACCGGGTTTTTCCCCAATGTATTCAGAGGGCAGACAGCAAGATGATCAAGGGGTGATGCGTACGGTTTGACATAACAATGAAATCGAGCTAAAATCCTGCAACATCGCATAGAGCACCTTTAAAGAAACATTTACAGTACTTACTAATGTAGGTCAGTAATTATTTATAAACAATATATAAAGGCTACCTAGTATGTTAACATTACTTGCATTTGCATATGCATTAAACACATACCTAAAATGAACCAAGATGAATAAAAACTATATATATATATATATATATATATATATATATTGTTTTTGCCGTTGTTTCCTTTTTTTCAGTTCACATGGTTTTTGAGACTGGTTATTTGCTGCTCTTATGGAAAAAATAAGGTGGACACTTAGTGTAGAAATGGGCGTAATGTGCACCCACAAGAACCACACATTTTCTTACCCCGATGACTTGCTGTTGGACCTTTTCTGTATTTTTGCCGGTTTCTTCATTTCGTCACCTTTTCGCTTACTGGACTCTCTCTCTTTCTTCCTCTTCTTCTTGGACTTTTCTTTTTTCTTTGGTTTCAAGAGAGGTGTTTGGGTCAGCAACTGTAGCTGCTCTCGTACCGCTTTCAGCTGGTGAGTAAAAGACAGAAAGGACATTACATAAAGGACACACATATAAATACTGTCCATCTATAGTTCAAAACTTAGCAAGCTATTTTTTCCACTGCCTACTGTACAAAGCATTCAAACCCTCACAGCAGGCTGATTTTGAATGCTCACACTGGTATAGAACATTCGACTTAGCAACATGCTTAAGCACAACATGACGAGCAAAAATCTTTTCTTCGCAAAGAACATTCTGGAAATGTTGTTGCAGCAAAGAAATAAGCAATCCTGGCAAACTGGGTGTGACTATAATGCAGTGACTGTTTTGAAACAGAGGATGTGTGTGTATCTGTGAGGGCACTCAAATATCTGTACGCAAGTCTTACCTGTTCCTCCAGGCTGGCAAGCCTCTGCACTCTTTCCTCTTCATCTTCTGTGTCGGAGGAGTTTTCTGATGCAGAAGATGATTCGCTGTCACTGCTCTCGGAGCTGGATGGACTGTGTGCTCTCTCCTTCCTTACTCTGTTCTGACTAGAGGATGGTGCTGAATTTCTCGGCTCGTCAGGAATCTTTGAGAAGCGAAACTCAAAAACATCCTGGGTAAAAAAAATAATACATTCCACATGTACCCATAGAAAAAGAAGACAAATAATGGATTTTTAAAAGATGATCAAACCACCCAAGACACACCTGAAGTTTTCTTGCCATGGCAACTACCTCATGGCCGGGTGGATTGTATTTGTAGCAGTTTGAGAACATGAGTCGCACATCTGCAGCGAATTGCAATGCATCAGTGTACTCACGAGCTTCCATCTTTTTCTGTTAGAAAAAAAAAATTAAACAATAAATACAAAACAAAAACAATGAGCAAAGCTCATGCAGTATTATTCATCCCAAACACAAACAAGGGACTCACTTTGATGGTACCCATATCCATAGGTTGGTGAATGATTTCATGATAATCAAGAAGGCCCAGTGCCTTAGCATCCACAGGCTTATAAAAGGGCCAGGCGTAAGCAGAATGCTTTTTGGCAAACATCTCTTTCAGGATGGCATTGCAGTATTTGAGTCTCTCTGAGAGTTTGGTCCTTCTGCCCACCTGATGCTGTGGTGGTGATTCAGGCAGGTCTTTACAGGGAGGTTTGATGGGTCGGCCGCTGCCTCGCCTGGAGAATAACTTAAGGACTTTTGGTTCTGTTACACAAGTGGACGACTCACAGCTGGTGATAGAAGATGCAGAAGGGGTTGTAGTGTCCGCTTTTCTTTTCACACCATTTTTCAACTGGAAGAAAAGGTACATGAAGATTACATCAATTAAAAAAAATATATATATATGCAATGTCTGTTTTTTCTGTGCTTTTCCACCTTTAGAAAATTCAAAAAGACCAAAAAAACAGCCCTTAACTTTGTCAAAGAGTCAAAACTACACTAATTAATCCTCGGCAAACACTTCACATTTAATAAAGCGAAGAAAAAAGCCTGCCTAAATCCCAACATATGCATATGTACATGCGTTTATTCCTAACCACTTTGTAATGTTAATGAATTTGGAGTATTCTAAATGAGCAACCACATCCAAAGTTAGTAATCTAATAGAACACGCCTAAATCTCCGTTTAAGGGCTTCCCGCAAAACCTTTCCTTTCCAGCCTCAGAGCAAACATGACAATCTAGAGCAGATGACAAAACAACACAATCACCTCCTATGGAGATCTAGAATATGGGTACTTGCTTTTTTTTTTGTTTACTTATGTTTGGTTTCAGCCATCTATAATTTCTTTTGTTAATTCATAATGTTTACTTAATTATTTATAAATCAATTATTTGCCTTTTTCCTAAAGAACATTACAGGGATTTGACAGGAAGTGACAGAGAAAGTGATGGGAAGAAGGTGATGGGATTGGAAAGGTCCACGAGATGGGACTCAAACTTAAGTAGGCTAAAGTGCTTCCCACTATGCAAATGGTTCCAATTAGGCTTGTTATTCTTATTTAATGTGCATTATACCACTACATTGAGAATCTTATCAAGGACATCAGTAATTAATTATTTATCTTATTCTAAATAAGTCCATTAAATAAAAACAATATAATGATTATGGCGTTTACATCAGTTGCTTTTAGAATATTCCTTTTTAGTTCCTGTTTTTGGCAAATACACCAGCAACTGCTCTTTCATTCAGCAAAATTTCGTTCATACCCACAATGACAAACTCAGAGGTACTGGATGAAAGGGTGAAGGAAAGGTGGGAGTGAGTTGTTTTGATGGAATTTTTGTTTGTCAGTTGACCACTGCAGTGTATTTATCCTGTTGCAAAAGCGTCAAAAAGTACAATGGTACTAGTGTAATTAAGGTGTGTACAAGTATGAGTATAACCTTAATCCGGCTAAAGTCATTCAAAATCTGTTTACATGATAGATTCTTAATCAGAGTATTGTCTTCATGTTAATATCAGAGTATTGTAGTCCACATAAACATAATACAATAATTTCCAGGTGTACTACAGATTTATGATACTGCTGAGACACATGATAAAAGTGCAAGTGTTTAGAAAGGAACTGACTTTGGCTGTGAGTTGTGCAGACAGGGGAGCAGAGGGAATTGTGTGGAGAGCATCCAGAGGGATGACAGTCACTGTTTGCTGGAAAACCACTTCAGAAACAGGAGACTGTGGCCTCTTTATTACTGAAAAAAAAAAATGCAAATATTAACTCTGACAAATACTCAAATAAATATAAGACAAAAGGCAGACACCTAAAAGATTTAGTAATCCGTCATTAATTTATGAATTTACATGGCCTGAATACCTGCTGTTGTCTTCCTTCCTCCTTTCACAGGAGCTTTAGTTGTCAGAGCAGAGATCTCAAACTCATCTTGAGGGATCTTTTCCACCTTCTCCAAAAACAGCTTCTCAAGAGATTGAGCCATGAGAACAATGTCATCTCCTGGCTGAAACCACACACACACAAAAAGTTCGGAACCAAACGTTGCATATAAAAATCTTCAAATCTGATCCGACATTACAAAAAACAACAGAGAAGTCCTCACCCGATTGTACACGTAACAATTTGTAAACATGGTGTTGAAGTCTTCTATACACTCCATTGCCTTCCAGTAGTAATTGTTTTCAAGACGCTTTTTAATTGTGTTCAAGTCCATAGGGTTCTTGATGATTGTATAATAATCCTAAATTAAAAATTGAAATAACCAATAAACAAGCACATCTAAAAGTCTGATATAGATTTGCATCTACAAGCTGTGTAATAAGTCAAATAGCTTTAAATGACTGAGACTTACTGGCAAATTGAGTCGGACTGCATCCACGGGCTGTCTGAAAGGCCAGGAGAATTGATGTCTCCATAGGGTCTTAATCACCACCTTTTCTAGATACTGCAACTGATTGGTGAGGCGCCCAGGTTTTTTGGCGTTCTTGAACTCGGGGGGAGGGGGATTGCCATTCATGGTGAAGTTCTGTGAGGGTTTCACATCAGACATTGTCTGAGCCATTCCAGGAAGTGGTGACCAGTATGGAAAGGGCTTTTGCAACTTCGCCTAGGCAGCTCAGTGAGCATTACACATCCAGTGTCTGTGCCACTGTAAACAGGGAGAGCGGTGTCAAAATACTCAGGCCATTCTGCACTGCTGTTAATTATTTTTAGGCAAATCAGAGCACAGTCATTTTATGATAAATAATACACACACGCGGTGAAAATTCCTAATTAATAACATACTGCACTGTAGACCACAGGACTACTGCAGGTTTCATGCGGTGTGCACTGCCATCTGCTGAGTAATAACTTAACACTGCAACGATTTTCAGCTCCGTCCCAAACAAAATGCATCTTTATAGGTAAAAAAAAAAAAAAAATACAAAAAAAGTATCTGAAATATTCCACTCAAAATAACCTTCCAATAAATAAATAAATGTAACAAATATGAAAGGAAACTTGCTGGCTAAAACGCAGTATTGATCAAAAAGTCTGGATATGCTCATCTTCCTTTCTTCCTTCTAAAGACAATTTAATATCATAATAATATAGAGAACTTGTCCAGCACATTAAAACACATCAATGCTATTTAGATGAAAACTGTCAATTTGCCATTTTTCAACAAATTAAAATGAACTTAAAAGCAGAAAGTGACAATTATTTTCTGCTGTGCTTCAATGGAAAAACTTTAAATGAAGGCTATGCCTAATTTATATGCATAAAACTTACAATTCAAACTTATGTTTCTAGATGCAAGTTACCCGTTAGACTAATAAAAGCAAAACACCTTTTAATGAAACATTTGGACAGTGAACACGTCACATTACTCCTTTAAATGGTCTCTGAAGCGTTTAAGCTTATTTTGCTCAGCTAACGTAACGTTACAGAGGCTATTCTTCTTCGTCACACTTACCCCAAACTAAAAGGTCATCTTCCTGTTCGGTAAAATATTTTTTCTCATAATCAAAAACATTTACAAATTATATTGATCATTATGTGTACTTTATTTAATATAAAATAAAAAAAATGAAATCACTGTACAAGAAGCTATGAACTTACAAAATTTATTTACACAAGAAAAACAAATCGAAAAAAAGTTAACATTTTTTTATTCTTTTGTAAGCTATATAAAACAGATTCACACTGGTTTGCTTATGAACGGGGAGGGGAATATTTTTGTTTTTGGAGGGAAGAAGGAAATATTGTGCATCATCGATAAAGTACACTTTAAAGATGAAGATTCTCGTTTATTTATTTATTTTTTTAAGTTTACAATTTGTTCAAATACGTTACAAACGTAGCGACGTCGTGACAATTTATTCTCATTTGTTTTGAACAAACACGTGCCAATTTCTCAAATTACAGGCTGCACATGGGAATGACATTCATAGACTCAGAATAATTTTCGGAAGTCAACAAAACTAACCTTAACGAGCAATTTAATATTGAGCTAGAATACGCTCCATATACTTAAGGAGTGCAATATTTACAATACTTTGCGTTTAAATGCAAGCTGCATTTGTTTTTTCTTACACAATCCCGGGCCATGCGTTATATAAAACCGACCTCTTAGGCGTGACGCAACACTAACTTCCGGCTCAATATTAATGCCACAGAAGTGTCCACTCTGCCTAAATAACCGGTTTTGGGGACACCCGTTAACCCACACAAGCATAAAACACATTATAGATAATTAGAGACCGGTTTACATCAATTTCATGAATAATCGTGGTTAGCAAGCCTCGAGCCATAAAATGGCGCCTGGCTAGCATTAGCACAGCTAGCCACACTTTACCCCGCCCCGTCAGATGCTGACATTGAGCTCAGTTAACAGTCCCTCCCCTAACCATTCCGCCAGCTAAATGAAGCTAGCTCAACCTGGATCCAAAATTTTACCTTTCCGTCTCGGGAACAAGAAAGAAAGTTTAAACTGCCGAACTGAGACAGACGATGCAGTGCAGGATGAGCTCTGCTGGAAAACTTCACCAACCGAAGGATCTCGTTGATGCTTTGCGCCCGAAAACCCCTCTTTGAAAACGACTTAAAATATTTTTGACCTTAGTTTTCAACGCCAACAGAACGAATTAACATCATATACATGAATACGTTTGACATTACACTGTTTCTTTGAAAGGTTAGTCATCAATGGCGGACGTCTCTCACAGCAACCGCCTGGTATTTATACCCTCCTGCTGAAAGCGCCTAATCCCATTGGACAAGACCCCTCACGTGCTCCCTTCTTCCCCCTCGCTGCTTTAACACCGAGAAAAGATTCCTCTAAAACGCATCGTACCGAAATCTTCCTCTATTTTATACCCTAAATGACTCCGCAACGCTGCTTTACAATGAAACCTGTTTATATTTTTTACGACGGCGAACTAACTTCTACAAGAAACAGACACGTACGTCAGAGTATTTTTTTTTAAGTGCGACATAACTGGTCTCCGGACATCACATGACCATTCTAGAACGTTCTGTCGATCGTTTTAACTCGATTTCCCTCTTTGGTGTCTATTAAATGATTACATTGTGGCTCTTTTCCGTGGCTTTGGTTGTCAGCTTCCGGCGAGTGTTGGACATCGGTCATCCCTGCAGCTTGAAAAATCTCACAAAGAGAACTATGATATGATAGAGCACTGAGCAATGCTGAAGGGAGGCGAACGCAATCTAATACGCATGCGCACTGTGTTGACAGTGATTGGCTTCTCAGTTGACGCTCAATTGACGCCGTGGTCATCTTTTTGTGTGAAGACACGCCGTGTCTTCATTAAACCTCTTCAAGCAAACTTGTTCAAGTGTTAACTTAAACCCAAGACGAATACGTGGAAAGAGGGAGAAAATCCTACAAAATAAATAAACATGTTCTTTTGTTTAAAAAATGAAGCAAGAAAATATCGGTGCATTACACTTTCTCCGATTGATACAATTCGCGTTTTGTAATTTTGTATAATAAAACTTTATATAAATATAAGTTTTCTTTAAAATTATGTTTTTTTTCTCGTTTACCCATGTTGCTGCAATCTTGTTATGTTTTTGTGTTCTGTGAAACACAAGGTGATTGTAGGTTGTAATATGACGGCCCATTCACTTTCATCATTGTTTTATCCTTACAACCAAAGGAAATGGTGAACGAGTCAATTCCATTTACATTCAACTAAATAATTAAAAAAATAACAAGGAATTCAAACAACATAAAGATGATGATTTTATTTGGTCCATCTATCCCGCTTCACTTATTCAGCAACATCATTTGAAACAAACTTCCCACAAGAGGGCACCATAAGCTCTATTTTGAATGGTGAACACTTATACTATCATGTTATCTACCTTCCGGTGCTTCTATTGGCCTACAAACCTTACAAAATAACCAAATGTATTTTTCAATAGGCTTACACTTGTTACTGCACGTTTACTAAAAAGGAATGGATTAGCAATGTCCTCTGCTGAAATTTGCTTTTATAAGTATTTAGGGAGAGCTATAACTTATGTCATACATGTTGATCCATGTCGTCGTGTTTGTTTTTTATTCTCATTTTTGTCTTTAAGGAAACTTTGAGGGAACCCTTTAAGTATAGCCGTACATAAACATCCCCTGTATTTGCTCATACGTCAGATGAAAGGCTTCATCATGCCATGTGGCTCCAAGGTCAAGAGTTCAAAACCCAACATTCCACAGGGTCACTTCTCATATATGAGAAAGTGTTATTCAGGAAAACACTTTCACAACTATGGATACAAAGACAAATGGCCATGGTGGAAGAAGAGATGCATGTATTCATGCTGCTGTTATGTGTGCAGAAGATGGTAAGCACTTTGAATATTAAATACAGTATTACCAGAGTATGTTGCTAAGCACTACTAAACATTAGGTGTATTGCAATAAAAAAATGACTAGCACTTTACTAGGCTATAAGGTCACATTAGTTAACATTAACAATGAGCAACATTTGTTACAGCATTTAACTGCTAAAAATTTGTTAATATTAATAAAAATAAAACAGCGGTTTGTTAATGTTTGGCATTAAATATTTTTCATAAATAGGCAAAAAATAAGTATTTTAGTAGTGTATTAGTAAATATTGAAATTAACATTAACTACGTTGCTTTAGAAGTCCTTTTCATTTTCATAATCATTAACATAATAATTTCATGTTTATGTTAACTACCTTTTTCTGACTGACCTTTTTCAACTGTTTCCAAATTCTCTATTATTTTACAGATTTTTTTTTATATCATTTTATAAATTTCCTTCATATATATATATATATATATATATATATATATATAAAATTTTTTTTTTTTTTTTTAAAACAATTTAATTCAAAGGGTTTGGCAAAAATCATAAATGCAAGCAAAACAAAGGAAATCAAAGAATTAGGGCAAGGATTCATGTTCAGGACTAGGTTTTGTTGCATCTTCCTCCCCGTCTGTGCAGATGCTTTGAGTAGGCCTGGTTCTAAAGCATACATATGCATGAGAAGTGAAAAATGACATGAAGCCTCTGAGTACATCTTCATTGACACTCAAAAGCAGCATATCAATGTTTTCAAGACAGCGAGAAGCTCCAAAACAAAGTTTTCTATCTTGCAAGGTGCTGTCTCATTAGTGGCAAATCACGACTCTGACATTTACACTGAGCAGTGGTAAAGCATTTCCATTTCCTTTAGAAACGGAGCGGAACATTTCAGTCAGACAACACAAGTCTGTTTGTTTGGGGAAAAACAAGCTAGGAGAGAAGGCAGAGGCAACATAGAAAAAAAAAATGAAAATGCAAATCAAAAGTAAACAAATATATCCCGCAAAAACAAACAGACACAAACATGCATCTGTGCATGAGTTTAACTCGCAAACAACCATACAAAGGATGTTTGTCCATTGCTTATGTTTTAAACTAAACTAAGCATATCTGACCAAATGCAATTGCAAAACGTAAGAACCAATGCCTGCGTATGTATTTTGGACCACCTCGATGAGATGGTCACTTCTTTTATGGCAGTTAATTATTGGAACCATTCAAAGTAGTGTGCACATATCTGAACATAACTAGAACAGGTGCTCAGTCAAAAAGAATCAAATATTCAAGAAACATCACACTGCTTTATCTATATATACATAATATATAATATAATTATATAACACAATACGTCTCAATCAATGCCTCTTTCAGCCAGAGCAAACAATAACAAGACTTTGTTTGGGTAGAAACAAAGGCAATTTCAATAAGTTAATTAATAATGGCTAGTTAGTTAATCCCGCAATCAAGTTCTTGTTAGTAAATGTTTAAGGCCCAAAAGCCTGTTTTTGGTACAGAAAAAGGATAAGGAAATGGCGGTCTAAAACCATGGTCAACATGCTCTTTGCCTTGAAGCAAATCGGTTGGCAATGACAGACTGATACCGCTATCACTAAAACATTTAGATACACTTCAGAAGATATACTACTATATCTATCATATCAGAGACATTATTCAAATTTCACTTATGATTTCACTTATCACATCAGATTTTCAGTCTTAAATTGCTGCACAGAAAAAATGCAATTTAAATGTATAAGGAGGAATTAACACAGGCGAAGTGTTTCAGAGCTAAAGAATCAAAATGTATTTTTTTTTGTCCCGTGTAGACCTTTTTGAGAATTGTGGAACCACATATTGAGATGAATGTAGGTCTCTTGGGTGGTACGTGGATGGTAGATGACATTGATACATCTTAGATAAGATTGGAATCGAGGTCATATTCTTTATAGTGTTTATTGTGGTACACTCAGGTGAAATGAAGACTTCCACATGTGGAGCATTTGGAGTTGACAAAATAATAAAGAAAAAAAATGGTACAGTAATTAACTTTATAATACAGTTAATTAAAATGTCATTGCTTTACAGAACAGGAATGCATTGAAATGTAAATGAATAATAATCGGAAATTATTATTTTTTTTATTAAATGCTCATGTTATTGATGCATGTTAATATTTTAGCTTTGACAAAATACTGGGCACTTTTTTTTTTTTTTTTTTTCATTTTTATTAATAATTGTATTGCAATCTAATAAATAAATTGGAGTAATTCAGTTTCTGTTTTTTAAAGGGCTGCTGAAAATTCTTGAAAATGTTGCTTGAATTAAGTCACAAATGACATTTACTAAAACTTAAAAGTTAAGAAGAGTGTGAGCTTACCTCTTTCTGTTTTGATAAAGTAATGTTAATGTGGAAGTATTATCATGTTTATTTATTCTGTCCTATACACTATGGCACTTCCAAATAATTCTGAACAATAAAAAAAATCTATGTAGTGTCAAGATGTGTGTAACACTGCATTGTTCTAACTGTAGCCTAATCTTTATCATAATTGTATGACCTCATAATAATCCTCCAATGAAGGGGAATATGCTATATGAAGAGGACTGCAGTGTAAAAATGTTTGCAAAATGTTGATATATATAAGCAACGAAAAACTCAAAACTTTTAAAACAGTACTTGTTAAACTCTATCTAGCTAACAATAATTGTATAATACTATTGTTATTACGTTTATAAAATTCTATTAATACATATTAGTGTTACTATGTTATTACAACAGCAGCAGCAGCAATAACAACAACAACAACAACAACAACAATAATAATATGTTTTAAGTTAACTGAAGTGTCATGACAGCGGAAGTTGATGGGCATTCAAACCCACTTCATCCTCTCATTTGTCTTAATAACGTTAAGATGTAAATCGCAGCCTCCTCCTACTGGCCCCTCCCACTGAAATACACACAGCCACAGAAAGCGGGAGAGGTATTTAAAACTTTTTGAGGTCTGTCACAGGCTTTGTCATCCCGAAAACCGTGGCACATGTCGCACGATTAATTACCATACTGATTACCTAAGATTTTGCTCTGCTCCTATATTTTACCAGCCGAAGGAAACGTTACGCCGTGAGCTCCCCAAGAAGCTTTTCTTCAGCATTACTGAAGATTCGCTGGTATGTCACTTTGTTTCTGTCTTTGCTTTTTCGTGACTTTCTTAACTGTCTTCGGATTGTTGTAAGATCAGTGTAGGGTTCTTGCAGGAAATGTAGTTTTAGAGAAGGTTTACAGTCGCATGCTCACTCCATTGACGCGCATGCACGTTTCACAGCACGACGTGACAAAACTAGAACGCATCTATTATGATCAATGAAGATAATGTGGACGATACAAAGTGACGTTCTTCAAGTGCATGTAAAGATATAAAGCCCATTGAGATGCGCATGCTTGTCTGTTTTTTAACTGAACTAAAGAGTTTATGAACTAACTGAACTAAAGTAGGTTATGCACAATGTCTGCAGATGTTGTGGAACTTGAGGTAGCCTACTTGTGGTGCCTTCTGACAGCTGAATTGCAATGTGTCGTCCTGCATAATTTTCTTTTCTTTTATTTCACAGTGTTTTTTTTCTCCATTAACATGAAGCTCAACTCTTTTTAGGATGAGTGAACTGCCCTGCACTGGAATTTCATTGAATCAAATTAATGTACATAGTTCACATAACACTGGAGGTACAGTCATGACATGAATCTCTTTCAGAGCATGTAAAGACAAAAGCTTCTTCCATTTATTAGTCGCAGGTATTGTGAAATTCTGAAACAGGCCAGTAAGTATTAGATATTATACCTTTGGGAACAGTGTTACCTAATAAAACCAAATGTTCAAGGGACTTTTTCAAATTAAGTTGATGCTCCGGAACAGAAAATACTGATAAATAGGTTGTCTTGTGTCCCCGAGTGATAATTTGTCTTTACAAATGGTTCTTCGGTGGGATTAACAGCAGAGAAGTTCTCATTAATTGTCCTGAGTGGACGAACAGTTCTAGACCAGTGGTTGTTATCTGGTGGACTGGACCCTAAAATGTGTTGCAAGTCTGTTCTGATAAGGTCTCAGACATCAGGATAAGCAATACAAATAATCATATGCATATAGCATACTAAGTTTGTACGATAACTTTTAAAAGAGAAGACATATTAAACAAATTCTACAGTATTTTGGTACAAATCCATTTAAATTAAGTTAAATTACACATTTTAAGTCTTCCAAAAAGCATTTATCAGCAAAGCTTATTAAAATCTGTAGTTAGAAGTAAAGCAGGGGATGTATTATTAATCTAGTTATGCTGTGTTTGGTTGCAAAAGAGACAATTTTATCTTCTCACTTTGTCTAGTGGCTTAATATAATATTTTATATAACCAAATCCTTAACCTATTCCTGTGATGTTTACCAGTTACACATTTGTAAAAGTAACTTTAGGTGAGACTGTAAGCCTCTGATCTCTTTTTTTCATGCCTGTCAGGCATTAGATGATCCCTACAAGTGTCTTACGTGAGAAAACCAGGGTTACTGGGTAGTGAATTCCATGGGAAAAGCTAGTCTGAAAGTACTTTTACCTAAAGTGACTTCTCATACAGCGATTATTATTGTGGAGATGAAGTGAAACCCCCTTCACTCCTCACCAGACTTGTGACTGTTATCTGATTCAAGACCCCTGTGACATGTTGATTCAGGTCCTAAGGGTTAGCGATCACTCACTCTTAGCTTATTACTTTCTAAAAAGATAGAGGGAGACAGAGGAAGTTCAGTGCTTTTTGAAGGGAATTAAATTCACTGCGCGTAGCAGAGAAGATCAACACGAGATTATGTATTTTAATGAATTTCACTACCTTTCGTATCTTCTTGATCTTTGGTCTTTAAGATATATCGGTGTTCTTCGAGCAGTCGTTACTGATGATTCATAACTAGGCGCGTATGAGTAAAAATTGCATGTTGATGCAAGTGTATGTGCGGTAGTTCACATGCTCTGTTGTGACTAACAAATAGAGGTAACTCACACAGATGTGCAGATGTACCATTAAAGTGTGTGTGTGTGTGCAATGTGGTCTTAGTGGCGGCCCTGAGGTGTGTTTTAGTGTGTGTTTGTGTGCATGCTGTGTGAATGAACGCGTCCGGTGCTAAAGATGCGAAATTGGCCCAGTGAGTCAAGTAGATTGATCAATCTGCATCTCTGTTGGAGGTTGTGGTTTTGTTTGAGTGCAGCTGGCCACTTCATGTCCCCAGTGTGTCACCGTATGACACGTGGCTACGCTCGCAGCCAACACTGAGAGGATCCATTTGGGCCGACGAGCAGATCTTCCATTATAAACATGTCAAAGAGGCCCCCGTCACCATGCACTTGCGCAAAAGGGAAACCACACTTTGTTTAGACTGAATGACTCAATCCAAATAAGATTCATTAGCAGTCATAAGGCCCATGTTGGACTTCACTATAGTTTTTAGGAGGCCTTTACTACCGAAGTGGTCCTAGATGATGTGCTCTACAGGTACCCGCATTTTCATAAGTACTCATGCCATGTTTCTTGGCTGGAACAATGTAGGCTGGAGTGAGTTGTGTTTTATTTATACATGGCTAGAAATAGTTGTGGTGTGTTATTCTCTAGAGGTCATGCTGTATTTGGTCTGTCCTCTCATGCTGCGATGGTTTTCAGAAGGACATGGTCAAACATACTCAAACATACTCTCATAAAGACTCTATGGAATAAAAAAAATCTAGGTTTTATGACTCTTACTTAATGTTTGGCACATAACATCCCCGTAGCACCATTTTGGACAGCATTCTGCGAACGCACATAGTCATTTTTTGGTTTCCTTTCCATTACAAAAAGTATTTTCGTAGCTTCATAATGTTATGGTTGAACCACTGATGGCAGATGGAGCATTCAGCGACTTTACACTTCACTTTTGTTAGTGTATCACGACGTAAACAAGGCGCAGTGCGCGCCGGCTCCTGTGTCAGCAGCATCACATGCATACTCTCGTGAATGGTGGCGGAGAATGACTGGAATTGTTTTTAATAAAGACTTTACCTTTGTTTTCATGGCACACAAAAGTATTTTCATAGCCAACCACTGATGTCACAGGGTCTATTTGAACAATGTCCATGTTTCTGGACCTCAGGAAAAATGGGGTTCAGAACAGTGATAACCTATGGTTAAACTCAGCATCGCTGCAATTTTTTTGCATAATACCAAACTATGGTAAAACAAAGAAAGCCATATGAGTTTGGAATTACATAATGGTAAGCATAGCAGAATTTTTATTTTTGGATGAAGTATTGGCGAATCTATTGGCAGCTTAAAAAAAGGAGAAGCCAAGTCTCGTCCAAACGTATTGTTTCAGTAGGAAATCTATCAGTGCAGGAAAGAACATTGCGTTCATCAAACCGTTTCATGGAGTCTTTAAAGGACAGCTTTTGACATCGGAGGGATTAGCTTGAGAGCAGTTTGCCAAGTTGAGCTCATCTCAACACTGGAATGCGTATTCTGCAAATCCTTGATTTAATACAGAATATAATTTTACACAAGAAACCTAATGTGATAAACACAAATTCTGTCCTGCTTGTGAATGATCTGCATCTTTCATTATGTCAGTTTCTCATTTTAAACGGAATATGGATGGTTTTATAGTTTTAGGGCACGCTTCTTCCTCCAGAGTGAAGTGCCTCTTTGAGTTCAGAGCGAGGCTGCGTATTAAACCATATGGTGTTCGCCACTCCACCTACACAGTAATAGTGCGGAGTAGCTACTTATTATGTTCAGTCTGGGGTCTGCTGCCTTGAATTTACTAATGATTTTTCCAGACTGTTTCTGAGTGTTATTGTACTATATCCTTCTGCCTAGAAGAAGAAGGAGAGACACGATCTTTCAGCAGTCATATGAGGTGATCAGTCTCTGAACTGAATCAAACAGACTATATTGTATAACTGACTGAGGTAAATAGAGTTGGCCATGTGCCCATTGTTTTAATTTAGGTTCCACGGTTATTGTTCCAGTGGTCCACTTTTAGTCGATGTGCTTAGAAAGTTCAGACATTACACTCCATATAGCTATTGGAGAGAGTGATATTCACTATCATCAAATAATTAATTAAGAATAATATGCTGTGTACCATGTAGGGTTGGGCGATGTCGACCAATTTGGCATCGTACTATGTCTAATGTGAAACATCGCGATGGACGATGGCATCGTCATGGTAGGCGGCAGTTGGGGGGTTTAGTTGTAACAAAAACAACAGTGTTTGCGTGAGCAGATGAGAGATGATCGCACACAAGTGCTTGAGTTGGGCGCAGATGACATATCAAGCACGTGCGAGGGTTTGAAATGAGCTTGCGGGCCCCGTTTCTTCAAATGTGCATCTGTTTTCCTCTCGCGGAAATTATTTACCGCGCTCGCCAGCATCATTTGTGCGCTCGCTTATTAATGCCATGGATTTGCCGCTAGGGCTGTCCCGATCAGGTTTTTTTGCCCTCGAGTCTGAGTCATTTGATTTTGAGCATCTGCCGATACCGAGTCCCAATCCGATACTTCTATAAAGAAAGCATAAAAAAGAGGAAAGAAACAGATACAGGATGTTCATTATTTTTTTTATTTAATTCAACTTATTTTAACATACAACTCTGTTAACAAACAGAGCACTTCTA
>JAUMHQ010000058.1:7750513-7767520 GCA_032361165.1 Enteromius paludinosus
GAACGAATCGTTCAAGAACGACCCATCACTAGTCTTGAGAAGTTCTGACCATCGCCTGATTGTCTATGCGCTTAATAAACAGTAAATGCCAATTTTAATTAAAAGGAAAGTTTAATGCCTCAAATAGGCTACCGAAATATCGCGGATCACGTGGGTGTGCCAAACCGAACAGGGCGAACCGAACGGTTCGATAAACCACCGAAAACCGTTGAATCCCTAATTTACACTACTATTTAAAAGTAGGTATTTGAGGTTCTGTATGATTGTTTATTTGAAAGAAAAGAATCAGGATGCATTAAATTGATTCAATAAAGCCATTGCCATAAAAAAGATTTTTCAAATAAATCATGTTCTTTTAAACATTCATGGTTACTAGACTAATGGCTGCTGAAAATTCATAAATGACATTTTAAAACATATTACCATAGAATGCAGTTATTTTAGAATACAGTAATATTTTACATTACTGTTTTTATCAAATAAATGCAGCCTTGGTGAGCATAAGAAACTTCTTTCCTAATCTCAATAGTCTTTTGAGCAATAAATCCTATAAAAAATAGGATTGAATAAATAAAATGTTATGTGTGTGTGTATATATATTCATAAATATTCATAAAATGTTTCGAATGCATATATTACATGTAGTACAAGGATCATGAAGTTACATAAATGCATTAAAAAGAATATTAAAGAATGGTTCTAACTTATATATTATTATTAAAAAGTATAATGCCCAAAACCACTCTAAAACCAGCAAACGAGTTCAGCCTCAGTTTTTTTCACTTTTTCTAGTTCATTGGTCCAAACACAAGTCCTCATGGATAAACTCGAGTAAGTCAGATAGCATGACTCTCTGCACAAGCGCCATGACTCACTGATCATGCTTTTGGATCCCGTCCTTTAAAAGTGCTTGGTCAGGACTTTGCAATGGCCTGAAACCATGTGCTGGAGATGTGTGAAAATCAACATGTCTAAACTAGCCATCAGGATTCCAGCAGCCCACGGCTGAAAGTGAATCGGAGCTCTGGTAAAGATGAATGAGACATGTCATTTTCTGCTATGCTATAACGCCATAAGCCTTTCGTTTTTGTTGGCTAATGGCTAAAGAGCTCAGTTCCCTATGATACCATTGTTGTGGGTTTGTATCGGTATCTTAGTAACAGATTTGCCATTTTTACTATTTGCACATAACAGTTGCATGGAGAGCCAAGACTGTGTTTACTCAGCACAGTCCTTATTGGAGCCCTGACTGCAATATGTCTTTGTTCATTTTACTTATGCAATTTTAATTTTAAAATAATGCACATTTTTCTTCATCTAGTGTAAGGAAGTGTAGAATATGAATAATTCACATCAAAAGCTAGCTTGACAAAAACAAATAAATGAACATAGTTTGCACTAGTGACAGCACACAGAAAATAAAAGACAATTTAAAATACATTCATAAAGACATTACTTATTTGAAGTTATTTCTATACATTAAACTTGGCTTTTCCTTTAAAAACAGTTGTATATGTTTTGTGCGTTGTGCATATGAGTGGATTTTAAGCTTTCCCTTCAGCCTTATATGAAATTTTGTCTACACACAGGAAGATAACACTGTTCCTTTCACCGCATTCCAAGCCGCAGATATTTCAAAGACCGATCCAGATATTGTGCTCAGCGATTGGAAGGGAAGATTGAGGACGCACTGAACAAAAGAATCATGACAGCTGTTGATGTACACACTTCCGCAACAGGGATATTTACTATCTGAGGGACAAAGGATCAGAAGATAATCACACACACACACACACATTTGGAAACTACACTTAATACGGATTATAAACGCTTGACATTTTTATTTATTTATTTCTTTTGACACGCTGTAGCTGTGAGTCCTAAGTGACCCTTGTGGTCGGATGTTTCCTTTAAAACCCATGACTCCAGTTACTGGTCTCGAATTCAGCTTGTGTGGCTCGGAAACCAGTAAACAATAACGTCCCAAAGGGAAACCACTGGGTCATTCTAATGGTGCAATTCTGAGAAGGCGCTCATTTTCTTAATATATGCTTTTCATCCTGGTTGAAGTTCATGTTTTTGTCCATTGTGGTCCTCTGCAAGATTTAAAAAAAAAGTGCATTGTCTTTCTAATCTCACAGAACGCTGAGCCCAAGCAATTTCTTCCTTCCTTAGGGACTGCAGACTTTAGAAGTGCTCTAATGTCATGCAAGACTATTTGTCCTTGACACGTTTTTGCGGCTGAGAGCGCTGCATTTCTTATAGTTTACATATGAACCCCTCTGGACTATTTGTTTTGGACTGCTTCCAGATGTTCTCCATTTCTCTGCGGGGCCATGTGCTTGGCGTGTACAGTATTCGTTGGCTTGCTTCACTGTGCTAATGAAGGAGTGCTGGGTTACCCGGCACGCCAAAACTTTCCTCGCCAGTTATATTTAAGAGATTTTATGTATTGCCGAAACTCGACTCTGTCCTGACACCTAGCTCAGTGTCTCTCAGGCCTTGTTCACCTGTGTGGTCCCTGGCCGAATGGTAGGAGGACAGATAAATCTGTCTGTCCGTGACTCCTTGGCGTCACAGAAGAGGTTTGGAAGGGGCTGAGGCCAGATTGTGGAGTCACGGCTGTGGAAGAGAGAGTTTGGCCCTATTTCTTCTTTCATTTAAATGGAGAAAGATAAGCACCCAAGGGCATCTGGCTAAATCACATTGAGCCTTGACATTAACAACCACCTACCTGGGGCACTGGCACAGATGTGGCCTTCTGGATTCGCACACCCACACTTAAATCACATCTAAAAGCACATCCAAAACCTCCTTTCTTTTTTTCACAGATAAACACACGTACACACACACACACACACACACACACACACACTGTCCTTCAGTTCTAATCCAGCATGGAGACTGTGGCAGGGTCGTGTTTCATGTGCCCAGGCGCCACTGGCCTTCAACGACAGATGGACCAGATCCTCCAAGACATAAACAATTCAGCGAAGCCCTGATTTACTGCTCCCAAACACAATGTTGAAAACCTAGAGGGGAGATAGGGTTACTGGACATCCCGGTTCCACCAACTAGCGGGACTTGTCCATAAATGCGCTATGAACCAATATTGGATGCACTCTGCTTTGCAAAGCTAATTAATAGAACTGATAAATGTTGAAGCCTAAAACAATGTTAGGAGTAATATTTTGTTTGTTTATTGATCAACAATGATTTACAAAAGTTTGCATAACTAGTACTGTGGTCTGTACTGTATAAATTAATAAGGGAGATTTTAACAGATTTATTTACTAGATCAAAATGGAAATAGTAAATGAATAAATATTTTTTGCTATTGAAATATTTAAATTAATTCTTGTACTAAATTAAATTTAATAATATTTTGTTTATAAACAGCATTTTTCAAATGTATTTAAAATTAAGTATACTTAATTATTCAAGTATTTTATTTTTTGTTATATTTTAGTTTTTTATATGTTTTTATATTTATGAATGTATTTATTTACTTTTTAAGGTGTTAAGGTGTATTACTTTTTTATAATAGTACATGTAACGTGTAACAGGAACACCTTAAAATAAAGTGCTACCATTATTATTTACATAATAATAAAATATTATTGAGCTTGGTATAACAGGATAAAAATCATTTTAATTGTAATATTTTCCATAATTTTTACTAGGTCTAGGAATCTTTTTTTTTTTCACAATTACACTACCTCATGTATTTGGGTTTTTCGAGACCATTGAAACCTAAAAGTAATCTGTCGTTGAGGGGTACTACTTTTTTTGCTTCTTTCATTCTGGTTTCTGGTTTCATCCCCTGTAAGTTTACTGAGGCCCTCTAGTGGGCCCTGGTCCCTTAATTGAAAACAACTGATATATATAGTTTCTGAGAGAGAGAGAGAGAGAGAGAGAGTATATAGTTATCTGATTTTGCAAATAAACCATGACTTCATATAAAAAGACTGCTACAATTATAGATCTTATGTCCATTTTTATATTTGTGGCTCTAAGTTCAGAGACTGAGCAAACACACGCACCCTGTCTTTCTCGCATCCTCCTGTTAGAAATAACAGTATAACTCGCTCTTCATATTGTGTGAAATTTGCAAGCTGTTTGTCATGCAGCCTCTTGGAATGTAAGGCAGGGCGTAGAGTTCATAAATTCATCTTATTTAGTTTGAAGTGGTCATTCTCCTGTTTGTTTTGGACTGGGTACTGGATGCTTGTTTACAGAGTCTGTATGAATGCGGCTGGTCAGTCAGCAATGATGGCAAGGTTAGTCTCCAAACGCTCCAAATCCTCCACAACAAGTATTATTTTGGGGAGTTTGTATTTAATCCAAGTACTGTTGCAACTAAGTGCTCAAAGTCTTAATTTCACTGTCATTTGTAGTAAATTGTAACTTTACACTGTAATTTCCAGTCATTTTTACATTTAGAGTAAAATAATACTTGCTGTTGCCAGATTTTTCCATAAAAATACAATATCAACGTTTTATGTTTTAAGGGACTTGACTTAAATTTGTAACATGAAACCCAAATGAACAAAAATGATGAAAATACCTAATAAGAAACATAGCCTCTTATGCAAAATACCATCAAACATAAAGTTTATTCAGTTTACACTTTTACATTTTATGACAATGTGCATTATATATTTGACTATTATAAGCTATAAGCTGTTTTGGAAGGAGTTAGAACAGTTGCTTCAGATATATTGAACCCTGGTGCCCATATGGGTGATGCAGGTTTGAGTCCTGCCTGCAACATGTCCAATCACATTTCCTCTAACTCCCCAGTATGTTTTTGTGACTTTGTGATAAGTGTCAGAAAAGAGACAGGTTTTTTTTTTTTTTTTTAATTTTAAATCCTGAAGTTTAGGCAAGACAAATAAGATTCTACATAAATCTGCTGGTTATTTTAGATGCAAAGATGTTTAATTCTAAAGTTCAATTCTCTCCCTGTTTTCTCTAGAGAATGGCTGCGTAAAATTAAATGATGTCTGTTTTGGCACAGGCCTTGACTAAGATTTAAAAGGACCTCAGGGAAAAAATAAAATGACAAAAAGTATGTTATGAATAATTGTTTATTGCACTAACACATAGAAATACATTAACACTCAGACAGCAGCTGCAAGGTGTCAGTGCAGCCCTCTTTTTCACATTGAACTAATAATCCTTGTGTAAAAATCCTTCCCCCTCCTTCTGCTCCCCTCACACATACACACATTTCCATTTTACTGCGCAAATCAGAAGGAACAGTTTCCTGTCCCTCTCTCTTTTCGCAGTGCCAGTGTGTTGTACAGTTTTACAGCAGACAGCCCAGGCTGTGCTATACTCTCAATAACAGAGAGAAATGCACAGCTGCATTTTGCTCCGTAACGGCCTTGGCACTGGTCCAGACTGCACCACACCACTGGCTAATTAAGTGAAACTGAACACCTAGCAGTGACTGTGCATAAGACTCTTATTTTCTCATCACTCTTAGAAAATATAACAGAATTTCCTTTCACTTCAGGGACTTATATTTGTCAAATTTGTCAGAGCTGTGGTGGATGATGGTGCTCATGTCCAGGTATGCACGGATATGCAGGTTTTGGGTCCTGTCCAAGTATATTTTTGCACCTCAGTGCTTGATACTGGTCAAAAGAGGCTAAAGTGCAGAAATAACTCTAGAGAGCCCAAGAAAGGGTTTGACCAACCCAGTTCTTTCCTGTGTTGAAGTATTTCCTACCGAAACAGGAAGTTATCGGGACATTTCTTTTTCTCCTTTTTTAACCAATTTAAGCAAGATTCAGCTGTGATCTATTTTGAAGCTTTTAAATGTAAAAGTAGTAAAAGTTTTAAAAGTAGTTCTCCCAATTAGTGCCCTTTTTTAACAGATGTTTTTTTATCAGTTTTATTATTGATGTTATTTAATAGTTGATGACTGCCAGATGATTTCAGATTATGTTACTAAATCTAATGTTAAATAAATAATAATGTTATTTCAGCGATGCTGTGTATTTATTTATTATATGCAAATTGCACTATGGCCATATACAAAAAAATACATTAAATTGGCCAGAAAATTGAGAAGAAATAGTTGAATATAGTCATTATTTTGCTTTTCTTTGTGTACAAAAATATTTTTGTAGCTTCAAAACATTCAGGTTAAACCACTGATGTCACATGGACTATTATATGGAAGTCCTTACTACCTTTTTGGGCCTTGAACATACCAGTAGGGTTGGGCAACTTGGAACCGTTAAAAAAATAACGATGCCATTAGAATCGTTTATAAAATCTGTTTTCGATTCCGATCATCGGTTCCAAACGTGCAAGTTTTGGTTTCCATTGTGGCCACCGTATTTCCAGAAGTGCTTGCCGCTCGCTTGTTCAGTAGCAGCTATGGAGCACGGTAAGCGCCGCTCAAAAGTGTGGCTTTATTTCCCCCTGAAAAAGCCTGGGTCGGCACAGTGACAAAATGATATCTTGCACGGGAGGATGCACTATGAATATGACGAAACACCTACGCCTGCATGATGTACAAATTAAGGAGTGTAGCGTGTTTGACGTGCTGCGCAGGTCCACTGTCTCGTCCTCCTCGGGCAACCCTGCGCTAACCAACGTTAGTAACGTTACCTCGTCACAACAATCAGGTAAGTGATTGTAGTTTAACAATAAAGCGCTTGACCAAATTTGGTGAACAACAACGTTACTGAAATATTTTTTTCCCTCGTACATGTTTTGACTCCAGCCCACAAAGAATCGGAATTGATAATCGAAAAGAACCGAAATCGAAAGGAAGAATCGAATCAGAATCGTTCAAATCAAAACGATGCCCAACCCTACATACCAGTTGTGTTGCAGTGGCAGAAAGCTCTCAGATGTAATCTTAATTTGTGTCCTGAAGTTGAACAAAGTAATGTAGAGTGAGCAATTAATGCCAGAATTTTCACTTTTGGTTCATCTATCCGTTTAAATATAACAGACATACTCAAAAATTTCCTGGGGTCTTAATACTGGAATGCATTCGTTACAACACATTGGCTTTTCTGAGAATATAGGTCGGGATGACGTTAGCCGATGCAGCGGAATGTTCTTTTGGCAATGCAGTAAGATCCTGACTCATTAAGGAGTCTTCCTTCTGCGCTTTCCCTGCAGCCCTGTACCTCAAGACAGCTTTTCCTTCACAGAGAAATAAGAGATCTTTCTCTGGATCACAGTGTCCTTATCTAAAGAGTTCAGGGAGACGGATTCTCTCCACTTCAAATGCATTCACACTGAAAGCCTGGCTACAGACAGCAAACCAGCCCAGTCAGAGAGGCCCTTTCAAGCCTGCAATCTGCTTCCTCCATCACTGCCACCTCCACAAAGGCCTGGCTGGAAGGTGGTAGTCTGATACTCCTTCAGCAGGCGGCAGAGAATGGCTCTGTTTTGACACAGGCCGCTTGGGCGGTAATCCTTTAGTTCCAGGTTAACTCTCTCTCCTTCATCTCAATAAACATAACTGCAATGATCTCACCAGTCTCCGCAGTGACCTAAAGATCAAAAGTGCCAGAAGCCTTCCCTCTGCCTGCAAGCCTGTATGTGTGTGTGGATGGTTGGAGCGTCTCGAAGAGAGGGGAAACAAAGCGCTCATTCTGTGGCAGTAGATGTGATAAGGCCAGTAAGTAGTGGGGACAGGAGCGTATGTTCTGGAGTCTAAC
The DNA here is from genome assembly GCA_032361165.1 of Enteromius paludinosus. Classification (NCBI taxonomy): domain Eukaryota; kingdom Metazoa; phylum Chordata; class Actinopteri; order Cypriniformes; family Cyprinidae; genus Enteromius; species Enteromius paludinosus. The sequence goes on from JAUMHQ010000058.1 coordinate 7,758,208, forward strand.
TTTGCAGTCCGATAAGAGAGGAATTACTCTATGGCACATTTACACTAGATTAGATGCACTACTCAGAATGTGAATAGTATACCAGCTTGAGGAGATTGGAGCAGTAGTTCTCAGCTGGCTTTGCTGCAGGATGCAGATTTGGTTGCAAGTTTAACTCGTACACTACTGTTCAAATGGTTGGGGTTTTTAAAAGAAGTCTCTACTGCTCTTGATAGTACATTTTTATGATCAAACAGTGAATTACGATTAGAATTTAAAGTACTTTTTTGGTTTGTTTTAATTTATATGCTAATATAATCTGTTCCTGTAAAGACAAAGTCAAATTATTAGCAGCTATTATTCCGGTCATCAATGCCACACGAACCTTCCTTCAGAAAACAAACCTACTGAATCCAAACTTTGAATGGATACTGTATGTATTAATGAGAGCATACTGTGCATTCAATTTTTCAGAATGGCAGATGACCATATAATTTATTGATGAAAAATTCATTGTATTATTAACATGTAACGTTATATTACAGTCCATTTATGCACAAACAAATGAAAAATGCAGATTATTATGCAAAGAATTGCCAAATATGGCTTAATTAATCAGACTGGCCAAGAAATCAAATTATTAGTAGTCTAAAGGTCATTGCACACAGAACTTAAAATTTTCGTCTGAAGTTTTCGCATTTTAAAAAACAAAACCCCACATCACGTTGTGTCAATCATGTTTACGCCTGAAACTTTCATCCATCATAAAAAAGTTCAGATCAGGTTTTATTGTCTGCAAACGTTTTGATAAGAAAGTATGAGGAATACAAGAAACAAAAAAGCCCTGGTTTTGACGCGCCAACAGGTTTTGAGAAATCACAGAAAAATGCCTGAAATCTCAGGCAAATCAATGCTCGTTCACGCGAGTGACAATCACACAGTGTGAACTATCAAAGATGCGATCTGAGAGAATTGCAGGCGAGTCGCCGAGATATTTGGCATGCTAAAGATCTGGACCTGTCAACGATTCACAATCATGCAGTGTTGAATGTGTTCTGACTGAAAATAACATTGCAATTACAAACAGCCAATGAGAGAGCAACATCTTGGGCATTTGGGGGAGGAGTTATGTATAGAAGGTAAATATCTTCCTCCATAATCTTCTTTTCTTTTTCTTCTTTTCGCTGCAAATGAGCGCACATGCAATTTGTATGGGAAGCTTTTTGCAAGCTACCATTTTTAATAATAATCCCAGTCTCACGTGAGAACTGAAACGCATTGTTTCCTTGTCCTTTCTCATGTGGTTTCTTACCATCGTAAAGTGAAACTGTGTGAAACCCCCTGTAGCCGATCCATTGTGCAATGTGAACACAGCAGCGACTGAATGCTACCCCAGATAGTCATGCAGTGTGAAAAGATCTGACGCGACTACTTTGAAAATCGTGCAGTCTGAACTCGGTATTAGCTATGCTTTGTTAGAGGTTTTGTTGTGGTTGGTTTTGTTAGTATTTTTGGCGTTGACTCACCAGTTTAGAACTTAATTCAATCTTGATTTAGAAGTCAGTTATTGATGTAGGCAAAAAAAAAGAGAGATAAGAGTAACTATAAAAGAGCAGAGGCAGATGAATACTTATCAGTAATGCTAACATTTGGACAAAGATATTTGCGGTCAGGACTCAAGTTATCTATAGCTATATTAACATGATAACACGGGGAAATCTTGTGGTGAATGTGATTTTTTTTTGGTGAAAGTTTTTGTTGAATCTTTGTAAACCAGGATTTGAATATTTTGGTGTTTTGCCGTCCGTTACAGTGCAGAGCCATGGGAGTTATCAGACATTTACAGGGTGTGGCATTTCCCTTGTCAAAACTCTCGGTGTCATAAAAATAACCACGCTCTATCTTTTGACAAACAAGCATAATTTTCTCTTAGCAACATGAGAGCAAACAGCGGATAGCCTGTGTCTCTTATCCGTCTCAGTGAGTGTGATTCCACAGCGCGGCTGAAAATAAACAAAGCCAAGCCAGTTTAATCTAACTCACAGGCCATCTTTGTCTAATCAATTTAGCGAAAGTTAAACATCAAACACCAGCTCTTGGCCGCGGCTCAGCGTGAGGCAGAGCGGATGATTGTTTTATCAGGTGGAATTCTTAGATAGAGGGCCTGGAGCCTCGCAAACCCAAACATGAAGTTTTGATGAGGTGAAGGGGACAGTGACAACACCGCCACCTCCAGCCTGAGAATCAGTTGGAACAAATGACATTGTGTCTAATGCTATTCTTAATCATTTGATCATCATTTCATAATTTATATCTCCAGTAAAAGCAGTGTTCTCACCTGGCAAAACAGAGTCTTTTTTATTTAAAAAAAATTACTTTTTTAATTTATTTTGTTAATACAATATAAAATAATATTAATAAAAGTAAAAAGTTTTAATATCGTATAGTAAAAAAATAAAAAAATATATATCTATTACTTAAAGGTGTTTTACAAGAAATTAGAAAATAAGCACAAATATATTTTAAATAAAAGTTTTTATTTTTTATTTATATGTAACAGTGTTTTCATAATCAGTAGTTAATGTTTCTTAAAACATATCTAAAATAAACATTAAAAGAATATATGTTTACTCTCTAGGAGTAAAACTGCATAAAGCATCTGGTTCTAATAGATTTTGTCTTAAATATAAGTTTATTTTGTCTTTTTAAAAAGTCAAAAGTTATTTAGTGCGGTCAAACTAAATACAGTATACTCTAAATAGATTCACTGTAACAATATATTCTCTTAAAATAAGTAAATAAAATAAAACAAGTAATGAATAGAATATTTCTTTAGATATTTTAAGAGGAAAAATAGAAATACTCATTAAGAATATTATTTTTTTACACTCTGAATATGGCAAATCTATAATATGAATCTATAATTAGCTTAATTGATAGAATAAGGTGTGTTGAAAATGAAATGGAAGCAAATTTAAATTTAGAATATTTACTGTAGTTCCTGGTTAAACTGGACACCAGGAATTAGGTGAATATGTCGCAGGTTCTGAAATACGGCACTCATTTGGCAGCTGTTTTGTAAATTCACTTTACACTGAGGCAAAAAAGTGCAAGTTCATCAAAAAGAGGAACCTGTGTCTGTGGTCTTCTTTAATGAGGTCAAGTTTGTGTTTGTGCACACGGTCAGATAACACACATCAGGAGGCTTAGGGCTGTCAGATTTATCATCCAAACTTGCCCCAAAATTCATAAAGGTCCACATAAACCCCATGCGATTGCTATCAGTTGCGTATGTGCTTTGATATGTCTGCGGAGTGAGCTGATGAGATAGATATATCTGTGTTTGCAAGCTCAGATGCAGACAGATAGAAATCACAGTGCACTAAAGTGGCTTCAGGTTGAGAGGTCACAGATCACTGAGCAGTGCCGATAACAGAACTCAACAGATTGATCTGACCCTCAATCTTTACCTCATTTATTCTCTTTCAGCCATCCAGAAAGAACCAAGATGCAGTCTAACAACACACACACATTTATATTTAGAACAGTGCCAAACGTTCACATAGCTCTACATTGTTTCAAATAGAGTGCAGTCAAACTGAGTCGTAGGAAATATCATGTACAGACACATGGCAGTGATTTTATCAAATTTACAAGAAAATCTCTTGACAGCGCAAATCTCTGCTTCGGGAAGCAAAGTTAACAGTGTTTCTCTGACGCAATCACAAAGAATCTGCAAACATTGCAGTTTTTTCCCAGAAAACAAATAAAAATATAAAAAACTGAAAGTGTTTTTTTTTTAAGATCTAATGTTTTCTTTTTGCATTTAGAAAAACTGCCTTTGCATATGTGTGCAGTTACGACCGTTTGTGCATCTATGCGCAATCAGAAGTTGCAGGAGTATAGATTAAGTAAAAGGTTGTTTTAAGGATACCTGAGCAGCCTCACGATGTGACTCCTTATCTTAAAATTAAAAGTGTGTAAAAACTCTGCAATTATATGTCAACTTCTTCTACTAACCCTAAACCCGAGTTAGTAGACATGTAATTCCAAATCAGTGAGAATTAGTTGACATGTTGTTGACATTATTATAGTTATAGTCAGTAGAAAGTGGACTATCAAAGTGTATTTGTAGCCAAGTTTCAGTACTTTTGACTTTTGACATCCTTAAAATTCTTCCAACCACCATCTTTGTCTGTTTCCTCATTTTCCCCCTGCATGATTCCATATCATCTTCCTATCGTTCTCCTAAACAAACTCCCTGTTTCCCGCCCATCTGCTCCCGTTCCCCAAAGCCTTCGCATGGCCCAAGGGAACACTGTAACTGTTATGTTTTGCTTATCTAGCATTATTTGGCAACTAATTAGAGGATGTTTTACTGAACTGAAAGTTTGGGAGGACTATCAGTCACATAATGAGCTCTATCAATAAAGTCAACACCCTTTCCTTCTAACAGGGACTTGCTGTCAGCAGAGAAGGAGAGAGATATATGGTACAGAGTTGACAGAGTTGATTTATTAGTGCGTTACACGAGAATGCAGGAATTAGGAAGGTTTCACAGACAGATAGACAGGAACTGCAGTGTCTTGCTGACATTGTTTGTTCTCACTGATGGCGATTTGTTGATTCGAACGGTGGGTTGCTGGTGTGTTAAATGACACGTTGTGATCGGTTTCACATCACCCCCTGCAGTAATGCTAGCCTCTGTGCTGGGCTTGAATGGGGAGGTGCAGCTGTATCCTATCAGAGCCTGTAGTTTCTTTGTAACTCAATCAGGCCTGATGGGCCCCCGCAACACCATCAGACAGCGGTTAGTGCAGTGGCCTGTGAAATCAGCTCCAGACTCACTCTGGTCTTCACACTGGCCGTGCATTTCTTTTTATCTCTCAAAACACGATCATCTCAACTACTACACGCTCTTCTAAGGCCTGGCTTTGCTCAGTTTAACAGCTCTGTTTGCAATTCAGCAGCAGTTCCATTAGTGACACTGAGATTGAAGGAGGCTCCAGCTGTAATGTGTTTTCCACTGCTATAGTGCTTTTGCTGATGTCGTAGCTAGTTTATTCAAGGGAATAGACTAAATAAGAGGAGTCCTTTTTGGCATTTTTGGTCTTTATCTGTAAAATAAAAATACATAAAATGAAACATTGGTGAATCGTTACTTACTACAAAATGAATAGTTGAGGACTGTTGAGGATGAAAAGGTATAATGGACACTTCTTTAGTATCACCATTTCAGTGGAAAAGAGAAGCGTTTGCAGTGAAGTTGATTATCTTTATGCCTTCTGTACATGCCATATTGAAGAATGAACTCATTTCCCAATGAGCATGTGTGATGTTGAATCTCTGAAGAAATCCTTTGTAAATCATATTGTATTGTGCAGTTCAGAGTATGCATTACAGATGCATTACAGCATTGCAGATGGTGCTTCACAGAACCTGTGCGATGTGGGATTAATCAACACTCCCAATTCCCAGCACTGCCAATGTGTGATGCGGACTATGTGAGCTCACCCCGGAGAGCTGGGTTTTTAGCTCTCGCCTAGCCAAGGTAATTTGCTTCTCACCTTGGAGCAGTTTTGGAACGGCGGAGCGACTGTGTTTGTGCCTTCTCTAAATGACTCACTTTTTTTGGAATGGTTTCTGTCTGATTCTGAAATTCCATGATTTTTACAACCAGGAGAGTTTGGGCTTGAGCTCTTTTCGTTAACTGTCTACATTGCTTTCTATAGACAAAACTTTCATCCTGTTTCTTCCTCTGGTTCTTGTTGAAAGGCGTAGTTCACCCACAAATATAAATTTACTCAATTCAAACCTAGAAGACTTTCATCTTCAAAACACAAGTGAAAATAAGTAAAAGCTCAACTGTACGCATAAGAACAAATCTCTACAATATCTCTTTATTAAGTGTTTGCAGTGTCTGTTTTGTGAAATATAGTTCTATTTGAAGATAATTGAAAGTCTTAGGGTTTGAGTTAATGATGAAAAAGAAATAGGTGAACTATCCCTTTAATTGTTTATCAAATTGATTGATTTATCAGTTTTTATTCTCCACTCAAAAGTGTTCCATGCTGTGAATATCTGCTCAGATTGATCCGAGGGGAGGTTTGGGTAGATGTAAGATGCTTATTGAACATTTTCCACTGAGTACAGAGAGGCAAGTCAACGGAAAATAAAGAATCCAGTGGAAGGAAATTCGAGGGTCCACACTGTGTCTGCCAGACCCTTTGTGATAAGCACTCTGTAATATCTTCCACTCTCTACTCTCCAAAGGCCCTGCTGTTATAATTATTGCCACACATTTTTATTGCTAAACATTCTTATTTGTTCCAGCGTCCTCCCACATCTGTGGGGGAGCCACTTATTACGCAGCTCCGAGCCTCGGTCAGAGCTCACTTGCGATATAGCTCAAATACCTGTCATTTAAAGCTGCACATAAACAAATCAAAGTTCCATCCACAAACACATCTGCTTCCTCTAAATCTGACATCTTGAAATGGCAAAGTTTATGGCTGTTTCATCTCATTTGGTTTTGTTGGACTAGTTAAGAACTAATCTTGTCCCAAGTGGCACCTTCAGCTCTAAAAAAAAAGACTTTTATTGAGGGCTGCTTGCAGCTGAATATGGGGCGTCATACTAAATAATGTACAGCTAATGAGTTAATAAATTACATCCAGTTTACTATTTGGTAACATAGTTTTTAAAGAGTCTTATCAAGCATTGCAGCTATATAGGGGGCGCTATTGAGTAGCTTGAAAATTTGAAAATGCAACAGCCTTTGATATTATGTATAGAAACACACAATACCAAATCAAAAGACCACATGTTGACATCAAGTGTCCCTTGTGGGACGATGTGACATGTAATGTGACACGTTTCACTAAGCTGGCGAATGATCTCAGCTTTAGTGTGGATAGTGAGGAACTCCCCGATGTCTGTTTCATTACAGTTTGCACATATTTTGTTCCATTGTGAACGCTGATCTTCCTTCAAAACACCCGAAAAGAGTCACATGATAATCACTACAACATACCCTTTACGGCACTGAAACTGGCTTTTGTTCACACTGAGCTCGACTAAACCTGGCAAATTTCCAAGACCAATGTGCAGTGTGAAAGGGTTTTGGGGTCTTAAAAGTCATAAGGCATTTCAACAAGATGTTTGGTTTTCATCCATATACATAATATCTGCAATGATTTCCTTCTGGACCTGAAAGTTGCTCTTGAAAGTAAAATTGTGAGCTCTCAGTGTTTCAGTTGCAAGTAATAATACATAAAGTTTACCTATGCAGTTAATTGAAGATTTTCTCTCTCTTACATATTGAGTAACTGCATCAAAGTGAGACTTTGTAGCTGTGTTTTGACTGGATCTAATGTCATTCTCAGATTAAGTTTTCACTGTCTGATTGTTTAATTGACTAATTTGTTAAGTGAATAACTCAACGCTGGCTGTTCTGATATGTTCTCATGTGTAATAGCATTAGCCTGAGAATCAAGTAAGATAAAAGGCCAACTGTAGATGACCTCTTAGAGTTTAAAAAGAAAATTCATAATCATTTACTAGCCATCATTTTATAAAAAAAAAATGTTTATAGTCAGCACAGCATAAGGAATTTTGAAGAGCGAAAAACTCATAACATCATAAAAGTATCATAATTGTGACCATTTGATGCAGGATTAAAGCTATGTATGAGGAACAAACAGGAATTTAAGTTATTTTTATTTGAATGATTGCAAATTAAAGTGTATGCGATCGGCCAGTGCCTGACAGAAGTGCCTGAAGAGGGTCAGTAATAAAGCTCTAAAGGTGATGAGGCAGTGCTTGTTTGTCAGGTCAGTGTTGAGAGGTAGTTAATCAAACCATTCCTGGAATGGAGTTTGGTTTCGACCCCACTGCAGGCCCTAAATCAGCAGGTTATATTTGGCCCACTGGGCCCCGTCAGAGACTGCAGGCCCGGTTATAGAGCAACAAAACACCAGCTAAACGCCTACACAGAATATATAAAGGGATAGAACCCAAATCCACAAATTTGACCTTTGTATCTATAGCAGGGAAGTGCAAAAGTATATATTTAAATTTTCACTGACTAGTCATTTTATGAAAAGTAGATTTTATGAAATAAAAAAAACAAATGTCTCTACATGACGCAGACTAAATCCAAGAAGCCATTCTGTCGAGTAACTGGCAGACATTCAAAATATACATAGGCTGAATGTCTGCTAAATATCTGTGTATACAAGAAATATTATAGAATATTAAAGCTCAAACTAAATAGGAACAATCTGTGTAAACTATACATTCGATTTAATCCATCCAGCCATGTTGAACAGCTATCTATTTATCTATCCTTTCACTTAATTCACCATCACCATCTTTTCTGAACAAAAGAGCCTGTGTGTGAAAGTTAAAATACCAATGAGGACACATATTGTGGCCATCCAAAGAAAAACACGGCTTTCTCAGTCACTGTGTGATTATCAGCGGGGTGGAGACAAAAATAGCACAAAGTCTGATAAGGAGTAACAAGCGTCCACAATGATGCTGTAGTCATGTTTTTGGCGCTAACATTACTAAAAAAGAACTGCAGAATGCAGGCAAGGAGGGAATGGAATGGAAAGTCTGGACGATTTGATTAGAGGAATGAGAGGTTTTGAGACACAGGGGGTTCCACATTGGGGTCAAAACCACATATGGGGTCACCATGAATGCAAATGCGTAGGGGGATTTCAGTGAACTGTATTTTATTTATGATATAAATAAAAGCTTTGTCTAGCATGATTTTTATGGCTGTTGGCTAATCCCGCATATGAAATATGCTGCTTTTCTTGCGCTTAAAATATGCTGTGAGATGTTGGCTCAAGTCTATAGAAGCCCGTTTCCACCACTGAATAAAAATAAAGAAAAGGTTATTGCGACTCTATCTCACAATTCTGACTTTTTTATGTGATATAAAGTCACAATTGCGTGATGTAACTTCAGAATTATGAGTTATAAAGTCACAATTATGAGATATAAAGTCAAAATTGCGTGATACAACGTCAGAATTATGTGATATAAAGTCACAATTGCGTGATATAATGTCAGAATTATGTGATATAAAGTCAGAACTGCATGATATAACGTCAGAATTGTAAGATATTAAGTCAGAATTGCGTTATATAAAGTCAGAATTATGTGATATAAAGTCAGAATTATGAGTTATAAAGTCAAAATTGCGTGATATAAAGTCCCAATTGCGTGATATAAAGTCAGAATTGTGAGATATAAAGTCAGAATTGCGTGATATAAAGTCAGAATTATGAGTTAGAAAGTCAGAATTGTGAGATATGAAGTC
>JAUMHQ010000058.1:7786652-7809632 GCA_032361165.1 Enteromius paludinosus
GTAATTAGTTTGTCTATTTAACCCGGTTCTTTTCAGTCTTGTGTATGTCTTGTTAATGTAATGTATGTCTGCACTCCGCGTGAGCCCTTGCTCTTTTGTCTCCTGGAAACACTAGTGTTGTTTATTATTAAAGAACTTTATTTTGAAATCTCCGCTCTCCGTGATCTCTCGATTGCTCCGCCTCAGCGGGACAGCATTCGTAACAGACAGACTAAATCCAGAAGAAATTTGGCAACATCTACAGTACAAGGTGCTTCAAAAAAACCTACCTGGAAAGCTACAGTACTGTTCAAAGGTTTAGACACTTGTGTAAAAATGCTGTAAAATGAGGATGCTTTCAAAAAAAAAAGCCAAATATATTTAATTTATGAATAGATTTAATTGTCAACTTCTATTAACAAAAATCAAGTAAATATTTGGTATTACAGCTTTTGGTAAAATAGCTTCTGTTCCGAGGTACACTTACCCATAGTTTTTCAGGTAGCTTTCCAGGTAGGTTTTTTGAAGCATCTTGGAGACGTTGCCACAGTTCTTCTGGATGTAGTATGTCTCTGTTCTGTTACTTGTCATGTCATTCCAGACAGACTGGATGATGATCATATAAAATCTCTGTGTGGACCACTGGCTGTTGTGCAGACAATAATCTCACTGCATGTTCCATAATGTTTGGAAATGTAAACTGATATTTCCAACTGACACGCTGCCACAAAAGATAGAACTAACTGACTTATAACCATTTTTTGTTGGTGAAAATACTAGTGGCCTGTTTTTGTTTGTACAGTACTGTATATATATATATATATATATTGTTGCGAGTGAGCCAACACAGACACAGTGGGAATGACATCATGCCTCGGAGAGGCTGTTTTTATTAACAAAATACATAAAATAAAGTGTCCAGGGAAATAAAAGTGTCCAAATAAAAAGGGGAACTGGTGTCCTGGTTGTGCTGCTGGCGTGCGGTGAGGATCAGGCAGTGCAGGAATGGAAAGGGTTCCGGGAAGGGGCGGAGTACAGGCAGCTCCGACTGCTCGCGTCTCGCTGGCTTGCCCCTCTCGCGGCGTACAACTGGGGCAGCTCCGGCGCCTCTTGCACCTCTTGAGGCTCACTCTCCTATTGGCTCGCTTTCTGGATGGCTCGCTCCTCCAGCGTCATCCTGGCATCGCTCCGCCGCCTCCTTCCCGGACCCACGAGGACACCAGTGTGCATGCACAGGAAAGAGACCGGTCTCCCGAGGAGGGGCGCACATAGTCCTTTTAACGGCGGCGGTGATGAGGCACCGTTAGGCTCCGGTGCGCCAGACGTGCACAGTTCTACGCCCCTCCTCTCATCTGCCCACTCCCGTCGGAAGTATGGAGAAGGGCGGCGCTGAAGTACGGGGGAGGCGATGATTGGCCTGCAAGGCCGGCTGCCTCGTCAAAATATATATATATATAAATGTATATATATATAATTTAATCTAATAAATGGTGTTCTTTTACATTTTCTATTTATCAAAGCATTCAGTTTTGCCATCACAGAAATAAATGCATTTTAGAACCCAGTAATTTTTTAATTGTAATAATAATCCACAATATTACTGTTTTTATAGCATTTTTGATCAGGTAAAATGCCAGTTGAGCATAAGAGAGACATCTTTCACAAACATAAGCAAAAACTACCTACTAACCCCTAACTTTTGTCTGGTACCATACTACCGTATATGATTTAATCTGCTGTTGAAAGATACCTGAAGGCCCTTTCAGACATCCATTTCACATAAATACTATGCTTAAATATTTTTCTGCGTTTAATATATCATGTTGTGCATGTGGGTGTGTTAGCTTTCGTGAGGAAATGTGCGTGCATGTCGTTTTGTATTTGTCATTTTGGTTTGTCATTGTGTTTCCTCCGGTTCTGTAAAGTTTATTTGGAAATAGGCAGGAACTAGGATATTGTTGATTTTGGAAAACTGTGCCGGGTAGAACCCCCTCCGCCCCCGACAATATCACTCACTATTGCCTAATAGTGACTCAAAAATGAAAAACAGATCTAAAGATACGCAAGCATCGTGATGGATCCCAGCATTGCGTTATGTGGTCTGTTTCACATGTGTCCAGCTTTGTTTTCTAGGAAGGTGTCCAGATTTTTAATCAATTGGCGAGACAAAAAACATGTTAAAATTGAAGTTGAATTTTTCCAAGATTCTTATGGCCTTCCTTCCCTTCTCGCTCTCTCTCTCTCTCTCTCTCTCTGAGTAGTGCATTCCAGGTGGATGTGATTGTGGATTTAAGGCCATTGGATGGTGACGCCCCGCTCCATCGTGACGTCGTTTTGCTTCTGAAATGTGAGAAGTCAGTGAATTGGGTTATCAAAGCCCACAGCATCATCGGCAAACTGGACATTGTGGTATGATTTCTCAGTTATTGGCTAGATGCAAAATACATAACGAAGAGAAGTTTTGTGTTTTTTTCTTCAGTACTGCATAACATACTAAGTAATAATATATATAAATATATTATGTATATATATACATAAATTAACATTGTTTGTAAGTAAACTACATATAATTCTTTTATTTCAAACTGTGTGAGCAAAAGTATGAGCAAAAGATGATCCAATGAACTGTGTGATCTGAAAGCCTGTATGAATTGGAGTTAAAACAGAAGGAGGAGTGTAGTGAGTTTTTCTTCAGCCAGAGCCTTTGGAGTGTTTTTATTGTAGTGTTGGCCTGGCACTTCAGAATATGAATTATGGGAGCGTCTGGCTGCTGGTTTCAGATAGCGCTGCACAAGACTTACTCTACTGACACTGTCACTGCACTGCTCTTGGAAAGCGATTGCGCGCACTGTGTAATTTAACACTAAATATTTGTGCGTTTTTATGTGCTGCTTACGAGAAAAAATCTGCAGTGTCACTGTACTTTTAAAAGTTTTAAGGTGTTTATATTATAATTTATGGATGTGTTTCTGAACTGGAAAATAGTAATGTAGAGGAAAGTACTTTATATGCAAGTACAGTGAGATTCTTTCACATATTGATCTCTCATTGAATATACAGACAGAAACAAAACAGTACAGTAGACAACATTATATTAGAATGTTTATATTTTTAAATGGCAGAAGAATAGCAAAAGAAATACTCCAAGACTCAAAAATGAACAAATAACAGAATTAAACCACTGACTACTGGTACTTTATGCTGTGGTAGTCTGGCATTTACAATCAGAGTCACCAAGTTCATTAGATAATTTTTATGTGAATGTCTAAGATAGTGTGAAAAGCATCTGTCTCCATGAATTTGTTTGATTGAACATGTCTGTGTCTAAGTGAATCAGTTACAGTGTTTTAGAGCATGGGAGAATGTAAGTTATGCATGTGATACGATCCACAACCTTGTAAAATCAAAGCCCTGCTACTGGTGGCAGATTGGCTCAAGCTCATTGTCCAGCCTGGTGAGGTATTTGTGGGAAACACGGCTGGGAATGAGGACCATCTGCCCTTCACACCCAACAGAGAACAAAGACAAGCTAACATGTAATTCCTTTGTAATTTGATGCATCTCAAAGCGCAATCAAATCGAATCTGGTAAATCTGTCACAGATCAACACTTTGTGTGACTTAAGGTGAATAAATGTGAGGGATATTTGACATAATACAAAACGAATTAGGATGTAAATTAACAATGCAATTGTTTGGCATGCAAGTGTTTTTTTCTATCATCACCAAGAGTCTCTTACCATTCTTGCAATTTGATTTAAAACATGCATTATGTTGCAAAATTCCTTTTCTGGCCAACATTTCTTAACTTCCAGTCAATGTTAATTTTGGACCGTAAGATGAGGTATTAGATCAACTTTGGCTTATTGTTTGAGAGTTGTGAAATGTGTGTAAAAAAAACACACATTTGGAGTTGAAAAGGACTCAAAGAATGAACACTTCTAACTGTATTCCTTTATGTTTCTGCGTGTGAAGTGAATGTATGTTATTTTTTCCTTGTCCTCTGTCCTCAGACGTCAGATACTGTCAGCCTGAGTGAAGACACAGAAAGGCTGATGCAGGTGTCAAAGACAGTGAAACAGAAGCTGCCTGCAGGATCTCAGGCTCTCATCCAGTGGGCAGAGGAAAATGAATTCAAACCCGTCACTTCCTACACCAACACCCCTGTTGCCAACCACTTCAAATTGCGCCTCAGAGAACAAGGCAAGATAAGAACAATTTAAACTTAATACGTTTACAATGCACTAGTAAATACACCTTAATTATAAATAAATGTAATTAAAAAGCAACAAGTTCCTGCCAATTAGATTGATGTTTTTATCTCTACTGCTTTCATTTCCAGATCAAGGTGTCATGGATGAGGGAATGTTCCCGCCGGAGTTGTCCATTCTCCGCAATATCAACCCACTTCCTAAACCCAGTGCCCGGGATTCCCCTGCAAGGAACAGGTTCCCATTTCCATTCCTGCCATCCTCAGGTCAGGGCCTGTCATTTCCACCTCTGACCCCGTCTTTTGAGGAACGCAATCATCAGGCTGGGGGTCTCGAGGAGCAGCAGGGGGCTCCGAATTTAGGATTCAATGTGCAGTGTGAGAAGAACAAAATGGTGGTTAGCATCGACAAGGAAACTCTACAGGTAACAGGAACCATAACCTTCGCACAAATATTGAGATGTAAAAATGAGTTATTAATTAAAAGTAGTGGGACTTCTTCTTCATTAATTTTTCATTAACAATCCCAAGATCTTTGCTGTGACATCTAATCAGTTTAAAGTATTATTTTTTTTAAAAAGCAAGCAAACAAAGAAAACAAAAAACCCTGAACCTTACATTTTGATGGGTATATTGGAATTTTAAACTAGGGACACAGATACATAATTTTCATAATATGTCTGTTTATTAACACAGCCAAATAATGGTGGTTTAAATCAATCTTTGCAATGACACACACTGCACGCATAAGCAGCGCGTATGCAGAGCAGATGCAGCGCGCGCCAATTGTGCTTTCATCACACTGGCAGCGCTTGTCGCGCCGAGCTGAACTGCGGCTTGCACTGCAGTACTACAAAATAGACTCGGCGCCGAAACTATCGCGTTCACCAAAGCATTCACAAAGCCGCTGTTAGCAAAACTCACTGTGACACGTGTAAGATGAATTGCGGCAACCATGTCGCGTGCACTGTCAGTTCCAATGGTTGTCGTTTTGCACTTACGTGCAACAGACAGGAACTGTTCTTTACAAGCCTCCGCAAAATGACGCTCCTCAGTTTTTAATATAGTCAGCGTAAAAGAATTCAGTACGCACGTGTCACTGATGCAAAGTGCAGTTACTCCCAAGGTAATTGATGTCCCACTTTCCTGACAAATAATCCGTCACACTGCGCATGCGTGAAATGCGTTAAAAAAATGTACGTAATTAACGACAAAAAATAATTAACGTCGTTAACGCGTTATTTTTGGCAGCCCTAATTTAAACACTTTGGATGCATTTCCAGTCTTTTAATCCTTTATTAGTAGGGTAGCTTTAACTGTAGAAGTATTTGTAGCTTAAAGGAGCAGTTCACCCAAAAAGCACAATACTGTCATCATTTACTCGAACCCCGAAAAAAGTTTTGTTTTGGGTCACCATTGACTTCCATCATCATTCCAAAATCAATTAAAGTGTTAGTAAACTAATTAAGATAAGATAGAGTTTTAAAGTAACTTCTCGAACACTAAGAGCAACTAATGAAAAGGTTGAAGAAGTGCAGAAATGGTGCGTGAGAGACACCTTGTTTTTCCCTCAAGCTGATGCAGTGTGAATATTCCCAGAATGTGTGGGCCATATGCAATGATGTCAGAAACCAAAGAGTGGTGTAATAGACCACTTTAGAGGAAGAAAAAACCCTCATTCTACAATCAAAATGCTTTTGGGCAGAGTTAGGCCAGCTTGCAATTCTTGTTTGTCACTGTCAGAAACCGAACACGCAATGGATTTCAGATTTAGAACAGGACCGATAAAAGACATTGTTTGATTTGTTGTCAAAAGTTGAGATATTTCCTGTGAATTCATGTTTTTCTAATGTCCTCACAGGCTAATGGGTTTGGAAAACCCAATATCACTCTTCAGGACTCCCAATGCAAAGCAACCTCCAACACCACCCATTATATACTGGAGACGCCCCTGTCAGGCTGCCAAACCTCTAAAATTCCCTCCCACCCCAGCCCAGTGGTCCTCTACATCAATTCAGTGAGTACTAAAGCAAATAGACAATCAAGACTGTAAAATCTAGTCCTTGTTTGCGTTTCTTTGTCCTATGAATTATTCAGGGTCAATGTCCCCTTCGACACGCTGTATCTGTTTACTGTGTTTCCTGGTCATATAAGTGTGTTTTTACCCGAAAGGGATGATTCACTTCCATCCTGATCTTCTGTGATAATTTCTAGCGGAAATTCCTAACAACACATTTAGCCTTGAACCCATTAAAAAAACTGGGCGACCTCCCAAATATTTATCCATTTCTGTGAACTCTAAACCTCAAGGGCAATTATAACGATGTGACCCGTATGGTCAGAGCACAGTACTGGCTCTCAGAGAAAGATCCAGAAAGCATCAAAGGAGGTTGTTGTTGCAATGACAATCCTATGACAAATTGGCAAGTCTTGTTTGAATCAATTTCACCTCCATTAGACAATGTTCACAGGCCTCTTTCACCTTTCAACCCACAAAGTCTTCTGAACGCACATAGGGAGGTGATTCTCATGCAATAATCTGAATGGATTGCTGTATTTTTTCCGATGAGAAGAACTGAGATGGGTTTTTTTTTGTTCATCTGCCTTGGGAGTCACATTGCTGAAATTGTGCATTCCCATGTATTAAATCCAGCTTTCTCATCTGTTTCGGCAGACCTTTGGCAAGTGTGCATTTCGATTATCTTTGACTGTATCTGTGCTAAGCAACAGAGTGAAGCAATGTCAATGACGAAGGAGAGTTTTATAGAGGAAATTGTACGACTGTTAGAAACTCGCTGGGATTACGTTGCCTTATTATTGAGAAGTCATGAACTAAGTGTGTCTGTGATTGACAGATTGTTATTAGCCAATCAGATCAGAAGGATGGAAGCGGATGGCCCTTTGATCTGGAGCCAGGAGATGACGTAGTACCTGGAGATCCGGATTTGACAGAAAGAATTTTACCTGAAATCGGACATCGTGCGACTATCTTGGTATGATATTTACATGCAGTATTTATAAACGGTACTACAAGATTAGTTTACCCCAAAATTTGTATGAAAAATTAATTTGCGAGTCTTCTGTTGCATTCATTTGATTAAAAAAAAGTCAGATTTACAAAAAATAGGAATACTTTCCATGCATACTAATATTTTCCAACTCTTTCTCTGTCTTTAGTTTAACTGCACATATCGTAAAAACCAGGACACATCAGTTAACAGGGATACCGGATCTGAGGATTTCATTGTAGACTCCCTAGACAATGTTACCTTCAACATGGAACTGTATAACAATCATTTTCACCACCCAAACACTCAGTCCTTCCTCACTATCACTGAGAACAGGCCCATCTATGTGGAGGTAAGCATATAAAGATATTCATATACCAGGGTATGGTTGAAAGCTTGATTCTTATCAAGAATTGATCACATTTGCTGTCACTTTTGATTAGTTTAATGCATCAGTGTTAAATAGAAGTATTAATTTCTCCTAAAAAAATCCAATATTTGAACAGAAGTGTATATGTGGAAACCGTGGGGGCATTACATATGTTCTGTATGCGCATTATAATGGAAAAGATTCCTTTGGGGTTCAATAAAACCATTTCCAGTTCTGTAACCACATTAGGAATCTAATTTAATAATTGAATGAGAAACCATATACACAAATATAGTCACTGCCAAAAGCTCTTGAAATACAAGATTTGCTTTTACCCTTTAACCATAATGTGTGGTTCTCATTGTGTATGGTTTTATGTTTCTAATACCATAAGCGCCTGGTGTCTGTCTGTCTGATCAGACGTTGTCCTGAATTCGTGAGCATGTGTATAGATCTCTCTCTGTCTATCACTGTGAAAGAAGTCAGGAGTCTTGCTGTGTGTGTACATTTTGTCTGGCCTCATGTCATTTTGTCATTAATCAGTGGGGTTTCAAGATGGGGAGGGCAGACAATATTTGATCTAAGAGTGGAATGCTCAGGCTTTGAAAGCAAGAGAACATGATGCATTTTTGCATTTCGATTCATTATGTATGAAACTGCAGACTCCTACTGCAGAAAATCACCTATTCCTTAGTGATATTTGGCTCTAGTTTATCAGAAAGTGATGATGTCTTCATCTCACATGATGAAAACGGTGCTTTATTCGCAATGGTTTTATGTGATATTCAAATTTTGCGCAAAAGTAAAATTCGCATCTATGATGTATAATGATATATTCTTACTTCCAAGTACCAGCCAGTGTTTAAAACTTTCTCCTTACCTTACTCCATTCACAGCGGAAAGCTTTTAATAATGTTCTTATATGAGTGGTACTGGTAGGAATTTGCGGGAAATTCAAGCTTTCCGCTACGTCATTACGTCAAAGATGGAGTCCCGGCTAATAGACTACATCAGATGTGAGGATCCTGTTGGAATAATTAAATGTATAATTTTGATGGTGGATTGCAGTTCGGAGAGGATTACTAAAATAGATTATATTCCAGTTTTAAATGTGCATCTGATTACAGATTGTCTGTGTGGGATCACACAAGTTTTGTATTTTAAAGAGAACCGGTTCAAGGAAGAATAACTTAATGGGTTAAAAGAATTTCTTTATATGAAATACAAATGGTATAACAATTAGATTAGATTGATTGTAGAGAAATTAAAAGCTACATGCTCCGCTAATACACACTGCACACACATAGTCACCCAATGCTGATGTTGTTCTAAGAGAGAGATAATAATAATTTGTATGGTTAGATGTGATATGAGCTAACTAACCATCCGTTAGCTTTAATTACTATTGGTTGTGGTTGGTTTTTCTCAATTGGTCAGAACAAACATGGTAGACTCGTTACTTACTGGTTTAGATGACAATATCTGGTGAAAATTCTTATTGGGGTTATACTTCCAAGGCATAGTGAAAAATCTAGCATCTGTGACATATCTATGCATATGACTAATGCATCAGCATTGGGTGAAACATGCACATTTACAACATGTGCAGCTCTTTTTCACCATGTAATGCAATATTGGATTTCAAATAAATATATATTTGTTTCAAGATTATTTATCTTAAGAATTAGACGGAAGTATTCTTTGACAATGGGATTTTAGCAGTGTGTTACAGTGTCAAAGAGATATTGAAGTAATAAAAAGTCTGACAACACTTATTCACTTACGTTGTTCCATATGTAGATTCCAGCTTTTTTAGACAGGGATCAGTGACTATAAATCTATAAAGTCTAATAGAACCATGCAATAATTTTGTAATCCATAAATAATGTAGTTTAAATTATTGCCCTCTGCCTCATATCTTTATTATGCATCTGAATATTCAATTGATGCTATTGGTTCTCCTTTATGTACAAAATAACTTAAAAGCACACAAAGCTACTTTTTGGTGACAAAAACTTTACACATTACTGTTCGAGGAACATCATCTGCCTACCTGAAATGATTCGGCCACTCTCCAGAGTATGACACCTCCTTGGCACTGCTCTGTTGAGGAAATGGAGTGCAATGTTTTTTGTGGCAGCTCTTATCTGTCATGCATGGTTTTACAGCGTCAGGCCAAACTTTTACCACTGAATGAATCTTGAAGATTTATTTGAGGCACAGAAATCTGACGTCAGAATTTGTGATTCTTGGAACCATAACCACTCTGACAATGTTTCTTTAGACAGTCTGCTGCGTTAAAACAAATCGACAGCCTCTATTTGCTGATTTGAATCGATGCCTGAGAGAGATGATGGAAAAAAACAAACTCAGACCGATCTAAAAAGATAGACTGAGCGTGTCTGCCAGAGGACTAGACATAATATATAGCATCTAAGCATCACTCTACTGATCCATCTCATACTATATGAATAACTTTTGATCATATTTATGAAAAATTGTCAAAAAACTTGTATTAATCAAGATAAGGAAAGCAGTATTTCTTTTCCTCTTCGTCTTGCTGTCTCTCTCTTTTATTGTTTGCAGCAGAAGCATATTTTGTCTCACAGAAAAATGACTTTTTTTTATTAACGGAGACGTGTGACCTTTATCTGCAGATTTCAGCCACAAAAACCGATCCTAACCTTGGGTTCATGATCCAGACCTGCTTCTTGTCTCCAGACTCCAGTCCTCAAACACTGCCGGACTATGTTGTCATAGAGAACATATGTCCTAAGGATGACACTGTGCGCTATTACCCTCAGCGAAGTGATTTCCCCATCCCTCACGCTCAGATGGACAGAAAACGCTTCAGTTTCACCTACAGATCAAAGTTTAATGTATCATTGATCTTTCTGCACTGTGAGATGTCCCTCTGCACCAGAAGATATGACAAGGAGATGAACCTGCCAGAGGTAAAACCCATCAATTTAACATAGCAGATGTCTGATCGAATGAGCTGCCTTTGTAGGCGATATTTTGTAGGATGTACAGACTTATGTCTGTCCAAGTTAAAATCTTTTACATTTTATTTTCACCAAAATATTTATTTTACTTTAAAATGATCACAATTGTCTGTATTGTGTCTATTTGTTGTAAAACCACCAATAATCATAATGCATTTGTATAATTAGAATTAGTCACAGTAACATTACCTGTACATTAGTTCAAAAGGATATTTAACCCTAAAACGAAAATTTGATGTTAATTTACTCATCTTCAGGCCATCCGAAATATAGTAATAAAGCAAATCAGTGGCTTTCTCATTTATTTAATATCTTTGTATTATATATATATATATATATATATATATATATATATATATGAACCAGTGATACAGGTTCACTTCCTAAAACTATATTCTAATACAAATAAATTTTAACTGATTAATTTAAACAGTAGGTGTATTGACTGAATGTCCTTTTTTAATGAATAAGTTGAAGGTAATAATGTGGTAAATAATGTTAATAACACTTATAGGAATCAGTTCTCACTATTAACTATTTGCTTATTAACACACCTTACTAATATGTTGGTTATTTAATTGTACTTATATTGTATAAATCCATATTCTATATCTATGATCCTAACTAATCTTAAATTACTTTGCTAACTATTAATAAGCAGCAATAAGGAGTTTATCGAGGCAAAAATCATGGTTAACGGTTTGTTAATAACGAGAACTGCATTTTAAAACAAAGTGACCTCAGTGTTCAGTTTCTTGCACATACTGATCGTTTTGCTTCATAAAACCATAATATATAAACTTATTTGACCGTTGCCTTTGATCCGAGGATGACTAAATTAACAGCATTTTAATTTAAAGGTGAATCCCTTTAATCACTGAACACGATTGTGTGACCTTCATCGCCAGTCCATTTCTGATAATTTTATGATCAAATTCACAGCAGGACAAGTATCATGTATTGCACAATTTGTTTTGCACTCAGAATTGTGGGTTTTGATTGGATAATATTGCATTTCGTCCCTCAGGTCAATGTTTTTTACAGAAATACTTGGAAAGATAACAAAAAAGCTAGCACAAATAATACCATATTTTATTAAATTTGCAGCAATTCTCATGTTCAGGATAACAAAATCCTAGAGGGGCTGCTTTGTACAGCTTTCCAAATGGGTCTACCTATGAATTACATTTCAGTTATGATCTTGTCTTAAAAAGAAGCCTCCTAATTAGACAGTAGGGCAGCTCACCAGATTTTAGTACATAGCCTTAACCTCTTTCTTTGTCTTCATATATGATACTTATCTTTATAGATGACCTTGTGATAACACAATTCACAATTTATAAAACTATGTTCCAATACAGATCAGCTTTAACTGATTAACATAAACCGTAGGCGTATTGGCTTTTACACAATCAATCAGCTGCGTTATCAGCATCGTTAACTGAATCAAAATTAGCTGTACTGTGTATGTTTGTTTAATTTGAGACTGCACAGGGTTATCAGATCTCATTAAGTCAGAGCATAGGAACGCAGATAACTTATTGACCCTAGGACGTATTTTCGAAGTAGTTGCTTTATTGTATGGACAGCATGAACATAATCTTTAATTCATTTAAATAGTCTGTTTGACTTTGCTGTCCATCTTAAGAGTTGCTTTTCGATTCATTGCCTTGGCACGGGTCACTCTACGCCAGCTGCTAGCATCAATCCACTCTCTGTGAGTGCGGGATGCGTAAATCTTAGGTTACTTCAGTTACCATCCACAGAGGAAAAACAAATCTACAACTTTCACTGTCCTTCAAAATTTTCCTTCCTCCCTCACTTCGAGCCGTAATCATTTTAATCTCCTGCATTTTCAGACGCTCTAAACATCAGATTGCACATTAAGTTTGTTTATGTCTCACCTAACATGATCTTGAAAGTGACTCATTGTTTAGTTGTAGATGTTTACAGTTCAGTCATAATCTGGAGGAGGATAAGAGAAGTGACACGTCAAACCATATAAACTGTGTATGATATTATATGTGCTTTCTCTATGGTCGGTTTGGCTCGGGCATAATTGCTGCAACAGAAAGAATGGTTTAATGGCTTATAATATACACTAATCCATGCTTATGAAGAACAAAGTTACATTTTTGTACATCACAGGGCATAAAAATAAGTATCGTCTAATGGGGTCACTGTTAGAGCGTTTCCAGATGATTCTAAGACATCAGCATTGCATTGTTGGGCACAATTAACAGATCGGTAATGTTTTGCAACAAATTGTATGATAGAAAAAAGTAGCAAAATCTATCATTGTGGTGGTGCACTTTAAAAGGGTACTAATACAGTATGCGCATTTAAGGTACTAATATGCACCCTTAAGAAATATATAAGTTACAAAGGTATACCGTTTTTGTCTCCAATGACAGCTTTTTTACCTCTTTTTCTAATATATCTATATACAGTATGTATATCTATATACAGTATATACACACAGTATTTCTTATTGCTTTATTGCTGAGCAAAACATTAACACCCCATTTATACATGCAGAATATATGTGTTTTCTGTTTTACACCTGGATCTTTTTCTTACATTTCTGCATCTCTCTTTGCAGTGTATGTTACCAGATGAAGCCTGCACTTCCCTTAGTGTGGAAAACATCCTCCTCATGATGATGAACACCAAAACCATCATAAAGCCAATTGTGGTCATCTCCGACAATACGCCTGTCACCGTTAATGTACCTGTGGAGCCACCTGTTCCACGACATCCAGGTAAATATTGCAAAAAATATATATATATATACATATATATATTTATATTCATATTCATATTCTAATACACATAATCCATAAAAATCAATCCTTTGAATAATATATTTAAATTCATTCACATGAGATGACTCCAGTCATTTCAGTGTTGTAGAATAAGCTGTTTTATTTTTTTCAAGGCTTAGATATTTTAAAGAACATGGCGTATATGAAGCATCATGGGAGAATGTGTGAGTCTGAAGTTGTATATGTGTCAGTCACTCACAGATCACAGGCCTTGTCTTGCTTTGTAGCGTATTACTCCCATCTGGAGTCTTTTAATATGTGGCAGTGTTGAGTATGTGTGTATTTGAATGTGTGTGTTTATTGTGCATTCAGTGTGGTTTGGTTTGAGAGTGTGTGGTTCATTAGAGATGTGGGACAAGGGACTCATAGATGCATCAGAAGAGAGGAAAAAGACGAGCTTTCCAACTCTGGATAGCATTTGTTTTCACTTAAACATTCTTTAAGGCCTCCCTTTCCCGTATAGAGAGCGGGGGGGAAAGGGGGAGAGCAGGAGAAGGGAAAAAATGTGAGAGTGATAAAGATAAGTAATCTTATGCAATGCATACCTGCAGTCTCCTTCATGTCAGAGTGCATTTGCATTATATTGTGTTGTGTACTAGAGGACAGCAGGATAGTGTCTAAAAGTTTCACAAATAAACTTAAGTTGAGCATGACTGAATTAGTTCTCTTCCCTCCATTCTTTTGGCACTATTGTACCTATTGCGGTTGGAGTGATTCAACTTTACTGACTCGCAGCCTTAATGAAAATCATTCTGGTTTAATAACACAATGTTGCTGTGCTGCTTGTAGCAAATGGAGTATGTGTCTATTAGTCACACTTGATTAGGGAAATGATTGCCACTCCTGTAGGATGCAAGCTGGGATTTTATTGGCTCAAGTCAAGTCTTGTGTAGGTTTAGTTGTTTCTGAGTGGAAACAAAATCAGAGATCAGTTCCAAAGCAAGCAGAAGAGACATACCTGGGAAAATCGGGAGCGAATCAAGACTGTATGTGAATTCAGTATGAATCCAATGTGGGCTCATTCTTTATAAATAGGTTTGTGTATGTTGCCAACCCCAGGCTTATTTTCTATGGTGTGGATTAGGTAAACACAGATATGCCATAAAAGTAATGAAAACAGGCTTTGCATCTCGTTTTGAACACAAAGATGACTCTTGTACAGACATGGCAGAAAAGCAGCCTCCAAAAAGGTTCAAAGCGCTGCTCTGGAGGGGATCCCAAAGTATTTGGCTTAATCTACAAATCAAAGAGGGCAGTTTGTGGGAGTGCCAGGCTTTGTGAAAAATACAGCAGAACAAAAAGTTGCCATCCGAAAACAGATTTAGAAACAGAACAGAACAGAAAACATCTGTAACCCTGAAGAAGGGAATGGAGATGTCACGTCGGATATGACCAACGAATTTGGGATCTCGCTTCGAGAGACCTGTCCACTTTGAGTGTATTAAAACAAGCCAATGAACATTGTCATGCTCTCATTGCATCCAGCTGCAGATGAGATCACAGCATGAGAATAAATGAGCAGCTGGCATATTCAGGTTTTTGCTGAGGAGCCGAGCCGATGACCTGGACGCCCAGCAGTGGTACAGCACCATTGGTGATGGGACGTGACGTCTCTATTCCCTTTTTCAGGGAACGAGGGTTACACATGTAACCAAGACCTTCCCTTTCAGTCAGATATGACAGACGAAATTGTGATCCCTACCAAAACACCATGGACTTCCAGTGTCCTGTGGGAGGACTTAACCAAAGAATACACACATGGAGTCCTCTCAGGGACTCCACATAGACCCCAGCCCTCTACCGGTTCTCAAGGATTCATCGAGTGAGGGCCTGGTGCCAGATGATCCACCACATCTGGCAGCCGAGGGGACGGAGGAACTCAACAGGGTTTACTGTATGGACAGTCTGGAGTAGTTGACAAGCCGACCCGAAATCTGGCCTCTCAGTGCGTTTGAGGTGAGAACACAGGAGGACACCGGTTCCACACGAAGGCTATAGAACGTGTTAGGCCCAGCCCGCTGCTCATCAAATATCTTCCAGCAATGCGCCATGTGCCAGTGCCCAGGTTAATGCCACACTCCTTGTTGAGTGGGCCTGTGACCATGAGGGGGCAGGACAAACCCTGTTCTTGGTAGGCCAGGGTGATGGTGTCCACTATCCAGTGGGCCATCCTCTGCTTGGAGACGGCATTCCCCTTCTGCCGGCTTAAGTCACAGACAAAGAGCTGGTCTGAGCTCCTGAAGCGTTGTGTCCAGTCAACGTAGCATTTTAGTGCTCGGATGGGACAGAGCAAAGCTAGGGCTGGGTCTGCCTCCTCTGAGGCCAGCGCTTGGAGGTTCACCACATGGTCTCTAAACGGATTAGTGGGAACATTGGGCACATAGCCGGGCCGCAGCCTCATTGTTACCTGGGAATCAGCCGACACAAACTCATAGCACAAAACTCATTCATCGACCGAAAATACTTGCAGGTCCCCTCCCCTCTTGATGGAGGCCAGTGTGAGCAGGAGCAGAGCCTTCATTGATAAGAACTTCAGCTCAACTGCTGGCAAAGGCTGAAATGGGGCCTACTGTAGTGCTCTCAGTACTAGAGACAGGTCCCAAGAGGGTACAGAGGGGGCCGTGGAGGATTCAACCTGATGACCAGGTCATGCTTACCAACGGATCTCCCATCTATGGGGTCATGGTTTGCAGCGATAGCAGCCACATGCACTATCACTCTGCAGTAGCAGTAATTTAGCATGTAGCCAAAGGAATCAACGTTCAGTGATTTGGGATTGTGAGCAGCACTGAGACAATCAATTGTGGATAGAAGGAATTTAATAAATGAGGCTATAGCTAACATACAACAAAAATAAATAGTTATAAATGTTACTTCCGTGCCTTGGCCTGATGGACTTGCAACAACACTGTAGAACGTACTGCAGATGCAGATTCACCACAGGCCATATAAGTGGTCCAAGTTGTTGCGGCGCCAGGACACAACTGCATTGCTAGTGACTGCTCCACTGGGGGGACCCCCTTATACCCCCTAACTGCACTGCTGTCAAGGGTGGTGAAGGAGGAAGAGCCACCAGAATGGTTTCTGAAATGAAGGTGCCGTCCACATCCCGGTGAGCTCTTCATGCACATCTGGGAAGAAAGGTACCAGGGTGGGGCCCTGAGAACCAGAGCGACCCAACCCATCCAGCCTTGAGGGCTCAGGATGCGGTGGAGCTTTCCACTCTAGCCTGACCAGAAACGCAAAGGTGGAGATGGCCGCCTGCACACAGCAGGAGGGTAGTGCAACCTGATGTGGCAATCCACTCAACATAGGAAACCACCAAACTGACGATGCTGTACACCAGCCACTTGATTCCTCAAAGTAGAAATGGGAGCAGAACCTCTAAAATGCTCGGCTCTGAAGCGAAAAGCTGAATGTGCGCTGCACCAGTTGCTCATTTATACTCATGCTGTGATCAGCTGCAGCTGGATGCAATCAGCACATGCCAATATTCATTGGCTTGTTTTAATACACTCGTAGTGGATTGATCTCTCGAAACGAGATATCTGACGTGACTCGGTGTGACCGACTGAAAAGGAACCATAATTCCCTACCCTTATGGTCTAAAACAGAGGTACAAACGTAAATGAAGTGGTTGTAAATGTGTATTTTTAAGTTGATGTGCTGGTAATCAAGTTCAAATTGGCATTGAAGTTATTGTGGACATGACAAACTTTTCTAGGAGACGCATGACGCATAAAATCAGCTCAAACGTATCAACAAAATTTGTAGACTGGTTCTGACTTCTGGAAACTAGAACTGACTCAGGGGGAAAAACATCTAAAAGGAGTGTAGTGTATTCCAAAAGCTCATCAAAAAAATGTTCAACAACAAAATGTAAGTGTTAAACAAAATCAGTCAGAAGATAAAACACAGCATTAAAAAACTGGATTTGGGACAAAAATTGGTTTAGATCTGTGCATGTGCATTACATAGAGCGTTGTGAATGAGATAATCAGTAATTTTGACTGTCTGAGTGACTGGAACATGAACTTCTGTGTTAACTTGTGGCTTCTATGAAATTAAATACCACAATCTAACAACTGTCTTCAAAGATTTACATGTTTTCGCTAGAACAGTGTTTTTCTATGAATAAAATAAATGGGATTTTTACTTCTAGACCTTCTGTGCTTTATACTGCTGAATCAGGCAAACACATCATCTTGTTAAAGGTTGTCCCATCTTTTTCCAGAAAACACACACACAAGTATTTCTTGTGCTCAAGTTTACTTCCCTTCTGAAACCCAGCTAGCCCTAAAAAGGGGCGAAGTAAAGAAACGTACAAATATGTTCTGACACCCGGGAAATCTTGGGTGGTGGTGACTACATAGAAATATCATCCAACTCAATTAGGGCTAGTTCATTTACTTCCCTCTGAGGTACATTAAAAGGAATTGTGGGTGGAGTAGCTCAGCCAAACTTATGGCAACGGCAGAATAAACCACATCCCTGGCTCTGAGCTTTGAGCTGACATAGCTTCTCCCAGGAATCCTCTAAACATACAAGCTTTTGTTCTTTGTTCTGTTTTGCTTCCTCTTGTAAGCCATAAAAACAATACATGCTGAGATTCTACTTTATTATTGATTTTCTGCCTTTCTTAAAGAGATAGTTCACCCAAAATTGAACATTTTGTTATCATTTGCATTCCAATCTGGTATGACTAAAGGTCACAAATGCAATATTAGGAAAATCAGTGGCATCCACCCTTCACTGGATTAACAGTCATTTGTCATACTGTTAAAATGTTGAGGGTGTAGTCTAGTCAAGTCACCTTTATGTATATAGTGTTTTTAACAATACAGATTTTGTCCCAGCACCTAACAGTATAAAATAGGAGAATAGAGTGTCAGTAATGTATAATGACAAGATTAAACTCTCAATTATTAGTTAAACTCCCCAAACTGAACAGTAATGCATTTTCTAAATATTCCCTCCTTCTCAGGCCTCAGAAACACATGTGACCCTGTACCACAAAGGCAGTCTTAAGTTGCAAGAGTACATTTGTCAAAATTATCTATTTTTCTATTATCTATTTCCTACGGTATATATATTAAAATGTAATTTTTGAATAGTAATATGCATTTCTAAGGACTTAATTTGGACAATTTATTCTATTCTAACAAACCATACATCAATGTAAATCTTATTTATTTATATTTCCAAAATATACCCTTATGACTGGTTTTGTGGTCCAGGGTCACATGTGTGTAGTCAAAGTTGTTGATAGGAAGCTTTATATTTTTGGGCTGCCCTGCACAGATTATATGGGGGATGGTTCTGGTGGGGATTCAGGGTAAAGGATAAAGCATGATGTGAGAGCTGTTACATAGCACTCGCTCTCGTTGTAACAGAGCGCTCCAGCGATAGTCTGCCATCAGTCCGTCAGAGGAGATTTGAAGGTGCTCTTTCTGAGAATAGCCTCTATTGTGCTTGGGATTTTGGCGCTGGACCAGACAGGCTATGAAGCTGGCAGCCACACAGGGTCTATTGTGCTGTGTGATCAGTGATCATTAGAGCTAATTAGAGCTCTGAAAGTCATTCGATTTGTGGCGCGAGTCCAAGGAGATGCTTGGCTTGCTCACGGATGCCACTGCAAAGCCCATACGAAGCATGTGCTAGTACTTTATACAGCACATGGCCACCAAACACTTACACCACACAGCTTGTAAACATCATGAGCCATATAATGCACGCTATCCTAAAATAAAACAGACATTAGAAGTCAAATGTTTTGTAAAAAAATAAGAACCATACATAGCTGTAAAAAAGGAACCTGTACGGAAACCTTGACCACAGACTGCTACATGCTTAACAAACATCATTTAATATATTTATTAATATTTTTCTTACAGGCGTTATATATTTCTTGGACACCCCAACTGTGGTGGGCATCGCTTTTGCTGCCTTTGTGATCGGAGCCCTTCTGACTGGAGCTCTATGGTTCATCTACTCGCATACAGGTGAGAAAATACTACATATTCACATCACAGCCTTAACTTTTATCCCCATTCCCTGCATCGCGCAAATTCGTACTAAGAGTTATGCATTGTCATTTATCATATTGTCCGAATAAGAAAGGAAACATGCTCATTTTTGATAATCGGAAGGGCTTGCCAGTTTTCTTAGCAGCAGCAATATGTTAAAAATAACATATTGACTCCAAGATTGTAAATATATCCCGTTCGTCAGCAGAAGCGCATCTGTCTTTTCCGTTCTTTCAGGCATCGGGGGGGACTGCTGGATGTTCAGCAGTATTTTGGGTACAATAGCCCGAAGGGGACTGGAATTCCCCTTGTCCGCTGTGAGGAAAATACATATACAATCCTCCCTATGAATGCCAAGATCACTCACCCCTCCTCCCTGCATTGCCCTGTCGTCGCCAGGCCATTGACCTCTGTTGACCCTTCAGAGGAAGCGCATGCGCTTTCTTAGCCCCTGTTTCCGCCCTTTTGCATTCCTGCTAGTCCAGCCCCTGGTTTCTGTCTTCAGTGCCGTTGACCTGCTACCGTTTAATGGTACGTGATTGAAGGGAATCTGCAGTTGTGTAGGCCGATGAGTATTATGTTGACTGAGGATCAAAGCCATTCTGGATTTGATCTATTTTTGGGTTTTTTAGAACATGTATATCTTGGATATATCAGTGCCTTGACATAAAAGGAGTCATGTTTAGCTTTTATTAGCTTTCGTTTTTATTCCAGGTTTTTTTTTTTTTTCAAAAACATAAATCAGAGTAATTTTTATTAATATTTCCTGTGGTATTCAGTTGGGATGACATGATCCAGCTGTGTTTCTGCTCACTTTTGTTAAAAGGGACTGAAGAGCTCAGATTAGGTAACCCTAGAGAATTAGTTTATTGTTATTTGCCTACTTGCATCTCAGATTAGGGTGACGGTTTTGAATTTGACTAACCTTTAAGTTCATTCAAGGTCATTTTTCTTGTCAGAAACAGGTGTAAAATGTTGAAATGAAAAGAAAAATGTGTGAGCTCTGATCATTCCAGCCATGTGTTTCTCATAATGGCACTGATTATTTCATACATGCCAAAAGCCTATTAATCCACGGTATTGTAAAGTATTCAATCATATTGCTAAAATAGCCCTATTAGGAATCATTTTTTGATACTGACGTTTACGCAAGTGCTTTTCATGTTTGGAAAAGCTTAAATTGTTGACTCGTGTTAGATGAAAAAAAAAAAGCTAAAAGATGAAAAATTTGAAAACACGGAGTTGCAGGAAAAAGCTAGGATTTGGTGGAAAGAAAGGCAAAATCCTCCTTCCTTCTCTGTCAGTTAGACCCGCAGAATCTGTTTTTCCCAGTTACTTTAGCTTTCTCAAAGACAAATTAGAATGTGTTTTGTAGTGTAGTATTTTTCTTCAGCTTAAACTTGTTCTATTGAGATGTTTTTACGTTTAAATAAGTCTATTAATTTCATTATTTAATTTCTTAGTATAATATTATATAGTAAAACATTCAGTTTACACTTCATGCACGTTCTTCGCTCTTTTACACTGAAAGAGTAATGTTTGTAATGAATACGGCCTTATTAGTACGTAATTGTAAAACATACATTGCTCCATACATTAGGGATGCTTCTATTTTAGGCAAAGCTACGTGTGGAATGTTGCAGGAGTCTGTTAGAAAACAGCTCCTGTAATCCTGTCACCATCCCCGTCATAGATCACACTGATAGGTTAAGGACGTTGCCCCTGTTCACACAGAGTAGGAGTTACACAATGAAATGACACAGTTGAGTGGAAGAGGTCAACAAGTTGCCAGCAAACTCTTTCTCACACATAGGCCAAAATGCATCTCTGTTTGGGGTAGTGTTTCATATAATGATATAATCAACATGTGTTGTCAGTCTGCGCACTGTCACTGTGTACGTTCGCAAGATGAGTGGTCGTAGAAGAGAGGTGTACAGAGGCCGATAAGCCTCAGAGTCTAGTACACAGCGCTGGATGAGGAAATAGACTGTTTTTAGCTGGAGCTCTTGGCAGCACATCTCTGGCACATATTAGCAGCGGAGGGGCCTAAAACAGGGAAGCAGACCCGTCCAGTTGAGCTGAGAAGAGAAACACACACATATATAAACACACATACATTTTATAATAGTGAGTTGGTGGAATTGGTTTACTGACGTTTTTACAGATGTATGTAGTGTAGGAGAGCGGAGTGCTTATTAATGTTGGTGGTTTAGTCAGACCTGGAATTTGATTAAAACTGTTCAACCCTCTGTCAGGAGCAAGCTCACTGTAAGATGAATTGCATGCATTCTTACTTGCCGCTCTGTTTTAGAGCTAAGGACTCTGATAGAGGAATGTTTATATCCATCTAGAACAATAATCAGTGAAGACAAAGAGAGAAGAATGAGACAGACGTTAAGTCTTGTTCCAAAACTGAGTATACAACCCTCTTTAGATGCCTTTTTTGGCCAAATTCAAATACAGCAATGTAGGGAAAGCAATTCCAGTGGTAATTTAAACAAAAAGTGTTGTTTTGTGTGTATATTAAGTGTTCCTAATACCTGTGTCCTCACTGTACATAGTAAAAAGATGTGTACGTAGTATATAACCGCAGTGTAAGTAAGGATATACAGCTGTAATATTTCTGTAACTACACACATGTAACAACAAATGTGTTTTTTTTGGTAACAGGACTTTGAAACAACAATACGTTCAGAGTAATTGGAACAATTTAACTCAAGGTCAAACTTTATGTACTTAATAAAATAATTATACTTTATGTACATTATAAAATAATTATAATGTATATTGTGCTCATATTGTGCTCGTATTGTTTTGCAGAACACATTTGCTGCTATTGAGGTGGGATACGGGTAAGGTTAGGGACAGGTTTAGTGGTACAGGTAGGTTTACGGGTGGATTAAGGTTTAAGGGATGGGTTAACAGTGTAATTATAAATGTATTAATTACAGATGTAACTACATATAGGTCATTTTACAAATATAAGTGCAATGTAAAAACTTGTATGTACACAATAATTGCATCGAATCAAATTAATTTAATTTAAATGCAAGTACATAGGACATACATTTGTACTTTCATAACCAAAAAGTGTTGTAAACAATGTCCTGTTTTACTTACAAATATCATTTAGTGGGTTGTTACATATGTGTAGTTACACAAACATTAGAGCTGTAGATACTACTGTATGTAACGATGTGTACTTACACTGTGGATACATACTAATGTACACATCTAGTTACTATGTACTATAAGTAGACATATATTAGGGCTGCTTAATATAAATCTTAATATAAATAAAAATATCTTTTTTTTTTCGTTAGTGAACGTTTTCCACTTTAACTAATCTTTTGTGTAATGGGTAGGGATGTAACGGTATCAAAATTTCAATACCTCGGTATGAATGGCACGGTACGGTATTTATTGAATCATTTACATAAAAACAAAACTAATTAAGAGGCTCAAAAAAAGTGGCAGAAGTGTTTACATGAACACTGAACATATCAATGGCACACACATTAGCCATCTATCTGTAAACTTTGAAACAGGAACTTCAAT
>JAUMHQ010000058.1:7831182-7844740 GCA_032361165.1 Enteromius paludinosus
AAGTGAAAAAAGTGTTGTTACCAATGTCCTGTTACACATTTGTACTTACACACACCATTCTGAGGGTTGTTACATGTCTGTAGTTACAGAAATATTACAGCTCTAGATACTATGTAGCAATGTGTACTTACACTGTGGTTACATACGTAGATACACATCTAGTTACTATGTAAGTACACAGGTATTAGGGACACGTAATATAAAGTGGGACCGTACAGGGTTATCCATTATATTTCTTGATCTTGACATTTTGCAAGAAAAGTGTTGTAAGGGGAGATAGGGGCAAGATGTCATTTAGGGTTTTGAGTCAAACATCCAAATACGCAAATGCTTGCTTTCTCTAGCTGTGATGGTGTACATAGGTTTCAACAATCTGTGGCAAATCATTTTTTTACAATAAGGTTTCACAGGTTTTTATTATCTTTATTATTATCGTTTAATATATGCATATTAGTTGATATATTTCTATAAATCTATGAAAACCCTGTCACACCAGTGGTGAACATTTAACAGTCTATCCAGTATAGTATGACAACATGGTCTGTGTGTGTTGAATATACAGTTTTTGGGTAATTATTGGGGAAACGTTGAATAGCAAAAATCAGGATAAAATCAATAAGGTTAAAAAAATGGGCTGTCCTATTGAAATCACATTTGTTTGCTTATTTCTTTTTTTATTTCACACTTTGCCAATTAAACCGAAAAGCTAAAATTGGATGATATTGTATGAAGAAAAAAATGGTAAAACATAAACAAAAGAGGGTGAAATAAAAAGAGCATGATGCATCATCATAGATTCCTAAGGCAGTGTTGATTCAACTCTGATTCCCCGGTGTAGTTATCCAGATCTCAGAGCAAATAACACACATCTGCACAGATATACGATTCACAGACACTTGCTTTAATTATATTTCTCTTTGAAAAAAAAAATAAAAATCACTGTTGTTTCTCAACAGTGCTGCCTCTAATTGTCAAAGAATGGAGATGAACAGACAGCGCAAATCTCCAGATTCCTGCTTAAAACACAGCGATCTACCAAAGGACTCAATTTATTTGACGAGGCCCCAAAACAAACATTCCAGCCAGAGGTCTTTTTTTTTTTTTTAACAGTGTTCCTGTAGCCTTGGCACAAACCCACCGCTTTCTTTTATTCTTTTGTAATAATGCATTAAGTGGAAAACAGCAGCGAGTCATTGACAATTCTCTTTCTAGAATGATCTGTGGAGGCGCAATACGGCTTATTGCAGTAATGAGCATGAACATAGGACATACCAAAAGAACCACAAGATTTTCTTAGTCTTTTGAAGAAAAAAAAGAATCGGTGATATGTAAAGCTTTTCTCTTTTTCTTCTTCCTCAGATATTCAGTGGAATGAAAACAAATATTAGAGAAACATTCATTGCTGCCCATATCTCCAGTGTGCAGAACTAATCAGTCTTCGCTCGTTGCCCAAGGTCTCTCCAATTCTGATGAACGTTGTTCTGCACCCCCAACAAAGGCAACATCAAAGCCCAAGACTTGCACTCAAAACAGCTCTGGCTTTGTAATCTATTTCACATCCAGCATTCTTA
This sequence comes from Enteromius paludinosus, assembly GCA_032361165.1. Lineage (NCBI taxonomy): Eukaryota > Metazoa > Chordata > Actinopteri > Cypriniformes > Cyprinidae > Enteromius > Enteromius paludinosus. The sequence continues at coordinate 7,832,754 of JAUMHQ010000058.1, forward strand.
AAACTTGTTTACAGAAAGATCAACTACAAAACTTCTTGGGAAGACATCACTACCTCCCTGACATGAATAATTGAACTGGTGTGATAACCTTAAACTCACTGTTTTGCCATAATTGCTTTGTTAATAACATTCAGAAATACAGCACAAAGAACATAAACTACAGTTCTGCTAAGTTTACACGCATACAACACTCAGTTAAAAGAGGTAGACGAAGCCTCTGGCAGGGAAAGTTTTCAGAGTTTCGAAACTCTGAGAACACTTTCAAACTAGGAAAAGAGACAATACAGAGTGATTATGAGTGAAAACTAAAAGCATCAAATAAACCTATAACAAAAACGCTGTCAACACTTCCCACAACAACAAACTCCAAGAAGGCAAGTGGAGATGAATTCAATACATTTACATATAATGACACTGAAAACCATACTCAGACTAGCTTAAAAGAGAAGGAAGAGAAAGCAAATAAGATCATTATTCTTCTTGGCTATTTGTGAGGGAAGATCATGTTTCTATTAGCATGAAATGAAATGATTCTAAATAATAAATGCTGCAATTTAAATGATACCGCACACAAGACTGTCTTTTTTTTAACAGCATTCTTTAAAAACATGAAAGCTATTGCAAAATGTTACATCTACTGAATTGTTGCATGAACACACTGGAAAGACTGATGCCCCATTAGGCTATAAATGTATAATTTATTAGAATTCTTTTGAAGAATTTCAATTCATGTTGTCCAAGACCTTGCATGTCCGCATATTGAGACGTTCTGCCACCTTGTGGCTTTGTCATCTTCTGCAAAGAGGAGACTTCATCGTGAAATAAAACTGTTTTCACAGCTCACATCCCTTACATTCACTTCTATGTTTCCATCATTTCCATTTCAATATATATATATGTATACATATTATATTATCAGCTCTTCAAAAGACATTATTAAACAGTGTGCACCCACAAACATTGAACTTCTTCCTTAAGGACAGGTGAGCACAGACGGGTGACCTTGAGTTGATGGGCGAAGCGAGTGAAAGAATGTCTTTCATTAATATGTTTAGGTCTCAGAGCTGCCTGTGGAACAGAACGGATGAAACGCGGTGTGCTGTCTGCTCTGCCCTGCTTTAAAGACAAACCACCTCTGGTGAAATGATGAACTCTCTAATCCTTTGTATTCATTCTTCTGCCCCCAGATTTAAACGGGTACACCGTCTCTTTTCTGCCTGTTAACAGGCAGCAGTATAATAATGTAGTTTCCTGTGATGTTTCGAAACCATTGCTCCAGGCTCAAGCTTAGTCGGCAGCGTACGGGATCAAGAAGAAATGTGAGCCAGTGAAAATGGATAAAAATGGCCCATTGTACCCCAAGGTAGGGAATGATAACTACTAACGTGAGACACAAACAGCATAATAAATTATTCTCTGCTCTTGTTCCAGCAGACCAAAATCAAACTTTTCAGCGTACGCTTGGCAGGCCATTAAAAAAATTTCTTCATGCTCTGAAAACAGAGATCTTTCGTCAAAAATGTAAAATACACTCTTCAGATTAATTAAGTTTGCCTGGGTTTAATGTTCTTTGCAAGAAAACGAGGCGCTCCAGCATATGATCCAGATATTTTTAACCTGTAAGTGTTGGTTTTAGTTTCACAGGTAGACTTATATTTTATAAAATATGCATTTGATTTCACTGTTTTATCACATGTCTTTAAGAAACCCACAGCTCAGTTGTCAAACACATCTGATGCGATGAGATGTCATCTGCTCATTAATCTAAAAAAAAAAGTGGAAGTGATTTCAACCATGTTAAGCTGTACCAGGACCATTAGATGTTCACTCTCAGAAATAAAGGTACAAAAGCTGTCAGTGGGGCGGTACCTTTTCGAAAGGTACATTTTTGTACCAAAAGGGGTTGTATTCGTACCTTGAAGGAACATATTAATACCTAAAGTGTTGTTACCTAAAAGGTACAACAATGTATTATGCATGTAGCATTATTTCTTGCTGTCCATGCAAGAACTGACTAAAAATGAACCGCTGAAAATATTCTTAAAAAATGGAAACAAGTTGGATTCTAGTCTTGAAAGAATATTTTAAGTTTAATATTTTAGAATAGGCTACAGATGTTAAAAGTTACATGTCAAAAGACATTTGATACATCTTTATGGTACTGATTTGCTTATAATTTACACATAAGTAAAAACAAAAACAGAGGACAATTACATTCATAGTCTCTGTCTGGTATTATCAAACAACTTAAAACTATATGCCATCCAGTAATGCTAATAACCACTGACAAAATAAAAAGCATTGCACAATTCACGACATTGCTAGGTGTGCAAGTCCACCTTTCCACCATCTTTCCTGTGTTTTTTTCAACACCAGCAGTAACTTCACCTAAGAAGAATTCACCCTCTGTCTGTGGAATAATCCATATCGCGAGCGGGGGATTTATAGTATGTTTCTACCTCACTCCTATATTAAACACTTAATGCACAATTTCTCCGTGAAAAACAACACGACCTTGACTTTTCACTTTGTTTTTGAAAGGATGTAAACGGTTCTTTTGGTCTTAGTTTATGGCGTGATCGGTGAACGCGCAGACCGAACATCCCTGCTGGAGTTTTAGTTCAACCTGCAGAATTTTAAGCAAAATGGCGACATTGTAACGGATGGAGGACGAAAAAAAGGACTGTAATCAAGTACCATGACAAACTTGTCCCATGTTATAGTGTCATTCTCTGGGAAGGTAGGTTTGAAGCTTACGAACGTCTTCCCTTGCCGTGTGTGTGTTTAACCGGGTTGAGAGACGAGTGCGCGATGGGTACAGAGGCTTGAGTCCTTGCATGGGCACGAGAGCTTATATACACGGGCATCAGGTATGTCAACACCATGCCAGCCACGAATCGAGCAAGCTAACATTTCACCCTTTCGTTTTCATGTACGCCATTGCTCTGAATAGTATTGCATTTGGGGAAAAGTTGGACGTTCCTCTGCCATCTGAGCGCACTCGCGCGGTTTCTCGTTTTCCCCCTGAAAAACACTTTATACACACTTTTACAAGATGGGTGTCAGAATCGATCCAAAGCCGTGTCAGTCACTGGATGAGACGATCCGTTTTTCCGTGTCAGCGGGGAGTTTGTGTCGCGGCCTCTAGTCGCGGGTTTGACACTTGAAGAGCGCAGACGCGTATAGACGCTCGTCTTGAAGGCGCTCGGCGCGACCTTGATTGGAGGGAATCTGTGCGCAACGCGTTTGCGCACCGCGGCAAACAAACATCCCGCCAGCCTATTGCTTTCTCTCGTAAACCACAGTCGATCATTTTGAATGGTGCTTAAAATAGGCCCTATATGAAAAAAAAGATATGGCGTGCCCCCAGAACTTTTAATATCTGTTTTATATCTTTATAAAATCAGATAACACCATATATGTGACCATATGGCCCTTCTAAAACATAATATTGATAAATCCTGCTGTACCCTCATAGGTCAGTTTATCAGGTGCACAAACTTTCTTTCCCCTACTCAAGCTGTCTGTCAAGATTCAGTGTTATCGTTTGCTCACTTGTCAGACTGTTTGCCTATACTTAAAGTGTTACCTATAAATAAATAAATTGAATAAATCAAGTAATTAATGACAAATGTCATGCTACCGAACTTTTATCAGCACGGCTTTTTGCTTATATTCAATAGCACAACTGTAAACAAGATTTTTATATTTTTAATAAAGATTTCATGAAATCGTTAAGTAATTATATCAGGTAACTTGATTCAGACACAAACAAAAGTTAGCCAGAGTGTTAAAAAAGTTAGCTATAGTGACAGAAAAAAGCCCTCACAACACCACAATCTTCACTCTGCATTATTCACATACAGTAATATGGTCTAGACAACAACAAACACATACGAGCAGCACATAAAAGTGAAATGTCGCTGTGTATTTATACTGTATGTAACACATTGAAATCTGCGTGTCTAATCCGAATAGAGGACTGGAACTACCTGTTGTTTATACTAGTGTTAAATATCAAGGACAGATTGGCTTGGAAATATAACCCAGGTTGTCACTTTGTGTTTCCGTGGGCTGTTATTACAAATGTGCATAATTTTCTTCTAGTTTTTATTTTCATATGCTGTAAGTACCCTTATTATTGGTTGGATCATTAGTTCCTTGCAATTCTTTGTTTTTCAATTCTAAGCATTGTTTAAGAAACAAAGCTATGTTATTCCGCATACAGTGATCATACAGATATGGTTTGCTTTGTTATCAAAGACACTGGATAAATCTGTTTTAGGAATTATTATTGAGGTGAAGCACTATTACAGCGACAGTTTAATATTTCAGCAGATTTCATGGTGACTTCACTAGCATTTCTATTAAAAATATTTCTAATAATAATAATAATAGCTATTATTTGGATAAGTAAGGGATGAGTAAGTTTTACAGCCCACTGCACAGTTACTTAAATATTGCTGTAGTTTTTGTTTTCATTTTACTTTGGAGATGTTGAACATAAGAAAACATACACCGTGAGCAGTTTATTCCGCAATTATAAAGTATTACCATGGACAAGAATCATTATTTGGAATTATTTTGCGGCTGGATCAAGCAAATGACCAATCAGAAACAAGAATTTAGAGAGCTTATATAACGCACACTTCATTTGCCACCTGAAGGAAGCTTTTTTTCTTCTGAGAAGCTTGTTGGAAATTCAGGGGCCTTGCCTCAGTCCATGCGTATTTGATAATAATCATCTTAATATAATGCAAACAGCAGTCTTAACAGAGATTTATGGAGGAAAAATCCAATTACTTAAGATAATTGAGGAGGGTCAAGACCAGGAACATGGCTCAGGCTCACACTACCTTACAACCTGCATGTCCGCAAATGTATAATCAAATCCTTTAAAGACAGATTACATAGCCAGACTCGGAGCCGAATATCAAACAAATTGATTATGTGTCACTCAGCAAGGTCAAATATTTGCACTGAGGCGCATTTCTAGAATGTGCAGAATGATAAAAATTGGTCCCATCTTCCCTGTTTTTGCTGGGCTCCCAGTTCGCAGTGTTCTAAATGAAGACACAGGGGACTGTTTTAATGGAAGTACACTGGCCTGAATTAGCAAGCCAGCACTACTGCAGCTGGGCCGGAGAGATATTTCAGTAAGCTGTTGATCTAGCCAGAACATTGAGACCTGCATAAATCTATTAGAGGAAGAGGCCAAGAGAGAGAGAGGCCTATTTATCCAGTGCTATGCTCTGACTATTAGCTGCTCATTCCATATCATTTAACCTCTAGCATGACCTCTCATTACAGCCACCAGACTCGTTAGTATGTTAGAATGTAATGAGCTCTTTTACTTAAATGAGATCTTGAACTTAATGATCAAGCAGCTGTGCTTTGATGGATAGGATAGTGGCAATTTAGATAGAAAAATATTGATTTCTATTCATTAAAAAAATCCTAAAAATGCACCAAAATTTTAAGTAGCGTAATTGCGATAATGGATAGAATACTCAATACTTCAATCCTCATGAACTTACATGAGTAAACAATGAACAACTTTATTTTAATTAACTAATATTAACAAAGATTAAAGGAATAGTGTAACAAAGGCATTGATAATTGTCTGTTAATGTTAGTTAATGCATTAACTAATGTTAACAAATGACACATAATTGAAAAGTGTTAATGCTATTATAATAATACAGTAATAATAAATGCTGAATGTTGTGTGCCAAACAAGTATATGATCATGCGGTAATGACTGCTGAAAATTCAGCTGTCAAAAGAAAATGTTAGATTTTTAAAGTTAAAATATACTGTGTTTTTAGTAATATGTCACTGCTAGCTATTTGTGCCTTACATGCTGCTACACATATCCTTTTTAACCTCCTAATGTGTCTAATAGTAACCATTCTCTGTCTATCTATATGTTCATGTTGCAGGTGGGCTTACTGAGAACTGCAGGGTGCCAATGCTTTGGAAAAGACTGGTAGGAAGCATATATGACATTAAAAGAATGTCTTTTGTCTTCTGTGTTGTTTCACATCACAGTAGTCTTATTAATCATTGCAAATTGTTAATAAGCATGTGGAAATGTAGTTAAAAAAGAGATGAAATGCTGACGGAATCAGGATGGAAGCAGCGAATGTAAGATTTGTGTCTTTGCTAATGTTGCTGGAAAGCTGGAGTGACAGAGCTCTGGCTGCCTGTACACAGCACCAGGGGTGTGTGTAATGTTCCAGATATTTGGTGGCATGTCTCAACACCTTGAGCTGAGGCACAGATGTGTGAACTGCTCTGATACTATAGCTGGGTGTGATCACCAGTCAAATTAAATCAGAGCTGTCAGTTACGCTTGTCACAGGCATACTTCCCGTCAGCCTGGAAACCTGGCAACCTTCATCTTCCTCTAGCAGCCCTCCAGAAAAAGGCCAAAAAGGGGAATCTGGGTATAATGTTGTGTGAGCAAAACTGCCAAAATAATTTTGTGTAATTGGACAATGATCCAACAGAATCGAGATGATAGTGCGAAAAATGTTAACCTGTCTGCGTTCCGCATTCAAACGCTATCTTTGTCTCTGAAGTTTGTCTTGGGATGTGTGCCAAAATTATTTGACAGATGCGATTGTCGCCGGTTAGTCTCGTTCCAAGTCGAGAGCTTGCCTCTCTCTTAGCGCAATTCTCACAACTTTGAAACTGATATGGCATGGGTGTCCCGCCAGTCAGTTATCCACAACCCGGATAAGCAAATGAGAACACTTCTTCCTATTAAAGACTTTATGAGGGAAGTTACACACGTAAAATCTCTCAGCTCACCAAAAGCTACAAACAGACAGCTGCAGCCTCGGGCTCCAGATCTCACACTGATGACTTCACCACTAGGGGCCAGGATTTGATCACTAATGCTCTGCAGGGCGCTAAACTCAGTTACGCTTAAAACATATGAATGCTTCTCTCTGAAGATTCACTAACTGCTATTCCATTCATAGTCTATTTTTAAATAATCGTAGTTGTGTCAGTATGAAATGTTAGTAACATTTAGCCTTGATTTTTGTGAGTGCGCATTGATTGTGCTCGAGTGAAATGACATACTCGTCTAATAGCGCTTTTATTTGTGGTCTCTTGCATTTGAAAAAAAGTGACCGCAGAGGAACAGAATCCATCGGAACAGATGCGTTTGTAAGCGCCTACAAGAGATTCCAGAATCAATAGGACCAAGGCCGTAAGAATGTTCTATCGACGCCGAAGAGTGTCTCTTACTGAGCACCAATTAACCAAAATTAAATCCACTGTTTCCATCGATTGAAAGGGTAAAGGCAAAAGTTTGCCTGAGAATTAACTGTCAAGCCCCCAAAACCTTTTTCTTGCGAAATCCTTCAAGGTTGTGGTTCATCATTCTCATTAAATTTTCCAATTATTCCTGGAGTTGGATGTGATATTTTAGAGCTTTGAACAGAGGTTGCAGGGTGATGTGTGATTATAGAGCATTTCTGTCAGGAAGAGATCATTGAATTATGTGTGGTATTAAGAGAAATGAGAGTGTGTGAATGGTTTACCTGTGCAGTCGTTATATATGCTTATATTCACAGGAAACGCTATTTGTACAACCAGAGTTTGAAAATAGAAAAAGGAAATTCAAAGCATTATTATCATTTCATCATTTTTAAAGCCAAAAATTAAAAGGAAGAAATCATTTGTCCTAAACCCTTTCTTTAATTTATTATTATTATTATTATTAATAAATATCACACAAATATATTTATTTTTCTTTATCTTTTTTGCTTATGGTTTCTTTTATTTTATATGTTTCCATCCTATGTTCTATTAATTTGTTTTCCCTTTTCTATTTTATATTAAATTTTATTTGAAATTCGATGTCTTTTTGAAATTATATATCTGGTTATAGAAAGTCTTGCCAAATGTTGCCAGAGCCATCTGTTGGTCATCAGTGGTACTGACCAGTTTGGAAGTACTAATTCTGTCAGCTAATGGCTTAAATATATATATATAAAATAAAATAATAAAATAAAAAATTATAATAATAATAATGATAACAAAAATTAGTGAAATAAGTATATTGGATTTAAGTAAATGCAGTGCTTGTTTTACAATTTTTTTAAAACGAGGACTAAATCGTGCAGATAACATCTGTGGCAGAAAATTTTATTTAGCTGCTTTTCAGAAACCTGTTAAAGTAATAAAAATGTGAGCATTAAAATCTCCAGTTTCCAGAAACGGAAAATATTTTTTTCTGAAATGAATATATTTACAACATGCTATGTTTGTTTATATAGTAAATAATAGGGGTGTGACGAGACACTTATCCCACGAGAACGAGACGAGATTTTTATACTTTTTAAAAATAAATCTTCAGTGATAAAATATATTGGGAAAAAATACATTTTATTCAACAAAAACATTCCAAATTTTATTTTTGAAATTAAACTATTTTAATGAATTAAGTGCAGTATTAAACATGTGAACACTGCAAAATATTTTGCCACAAGCTGACAGGCAAGTAATTACCAAAAAATTTAAAATAGTATAAATAAATAAAAGCAAATAACACAAATTTTCTTTTAAAAGCAGGGTAAGTGATTTATTCAAGAAAGCTTCGGAAAACAGAGTCGGTCGAATACCTAAACAAACTAAACAACCGCCGCGCCAGCTTGAAGGCCAAAGTATACTTCGGCCATATGCATTACGTAATTTCCGTCATCAGTGCAGACAATCTTTTGAGACCGCACTGACGGTCTGCATAGAAGAATGCCGAAAGAGTGCAAGTCCATTGGTGGCATTGCGCATGTATCGAGCTCGCCCGTCCGCACTAATCGGTGATTGAGTATACTTTGAAAGCTGTGTGGACGCGGCCTTAAATGTGCCTACACTGGACGCGATAAAGCGACCATTGAAAACCATTTGGAATTTGTGTCAGCATGTCATAAATAGAACGCGACTGCAGTTTCCTGTCGGAGATTTGTTAGGCCGCATCATACCACTATTGCGAGGATATCGGCAAGTTCCCGCTTGTCACACCCCTAGTAAATAATATTAATAGATCATCTGATCTGTTGCTTATCAAGCGCCTCATTTTTATCACTTTTGGTTTGGTCAGCTGCATTTTGACTTCACAAAGTGCCGCATTTTGCACACAACCAGCCGATGCAGCAAGAAAAGTGACTTCAGCGCCCTGTTATTGATAAGAGCGCCTTAATTGGAATAAAGAGGGAGGGCCTCTCCTTCTGTCTTTTGTATACATTTACTGTTATACTAATTAGCTTCCCATCGTCTCCCAGCTAGCATCTTCTTTACAGCCCGCCGGGAGTCTCTCGGGAGGTTATTTACATCTCTCCATGGGGCCTTTCTCAGGCGACCGAGCACACCCCCTACCACTCCTCCTGCACGCATGCAGCCTTTTCTTTGATATATTTGGGAGTTGCTCTGATTGAGTGGGCCTCTGGTGTTAATGACCAGTCTGGATGCAGCTCCGCCCCCTCATTCAGCTTTAATAGATGCCATTGACAAGCAGCAAGGACTGATAAAAATGTGATGATTTTTTAATATCCTAAGGGAGGCTGTTCAGGGGGAGATGGACCAGAAAGTGCAAGCTTTGCTTTGTGCGGTTAAGAACGGGTCGTTTTTTTGATTATTTAGATTAAGTATCGGTTAAACAGATAGTCAGTTTGAATGTTTGGTCCTAATTTGGATAGCAACCCTCTGCCACTCTTTGCCCTTTTCCACTTCCCTCACTTTTATTATGTTGTTCATGTCTTAGCTTGCACGGCACATTACGTTTTAAGAAAAGGTAATAAAAGTTGTTTCATCCTGAAACCTGCGGCGCTTGACATTTCTCCGAATTTAAGCGTATTGATGTCTGCTCGCTTAGACCCGATCCCATCCTCAGCGTGCAGACGAACGTTGACATTGACACGCTTTCATCTGATTGGTCACGTGTCTTCAGCAAAGCGGCGGTGACAAAGTTAGCTTTTTTCTTTCGCACTACTCAAGCAAGACAGACGCATGTGAGTCTGCCCTCGATCACAGCGGTAGATGCACGCCCGCGTAGCCCCGCCGTATTTAAATCAGATCTCCAGTAATCACCACATTTCACGTAAAGAAAAATCGATGCCGCTGAAAAAGCACCCACAACTCATGACCTGAGAGGAAGTGTATTTCATGGTGCATCCCTTTCATATTTTACACAGAATAGAGCGCAACAATCAATGTTTACTTTTCATCAAGAGATGTGCCACCGCGTAAAACTACCGCAGTGATGCAACTGCCAGAAAACTTTCGCCCCCTTTTTTAAGTGACAAACTCTTTGCATCATTCTTTAATGTGTGTGAGAGAGAGAGAGAGAGAGAGAGAGAGGCTACTGGTTTAAGGGCCTGTCGATCTGTGCTACTTCGTACCCACTGCCCGGCTCACAATAAGAGCGCCCTCATTAAAACTGAAACCCCAGACCTGCTCAGCTTTTTCTTTTTCCTGCTCTCTTGCTCCCTTTTTAAAACAGAGAAGTTTTAAACTGACAACGCCACGGGAAATCCCCATCAGACATCCCTCCCTTAATCTGTCTAATTTTGAAAGGTATTGTTTAAGGCTTCAAAGTTTATATGGTTTAATCCTCCTCTAACACTACAGGCCAGCAAATGAGGCCTTGTCAGCAGCTCTGGCACCACTAATCTACTTCACACAACAGAAAATCCTCCTTCTAGATAAGGTTGCATAGGTTTCCTGTGAACTCGCCTTTTGATGTTCCTTACCTGCTATTGAACATGACTTCTGTCTTAACCCAACTGTCACTCACGCCCTGTCCCCTTTTATCATGCCCAGTGACCCCCCTTTCCCCTCTCCCCGATCCTAAATCTACCATCAGGAGGAGCAGGCGTTTCACTCGCTCTATTTTAGGAGGCGAGCTGCGTGATTGAGTCCGTGAGTACGTGTTGATGCTCTTTTCATTCGGGTTGAGGAAGGATGTGTTCTTTTTTTTTTGGAAATCCAGAGACAAATTTGTGTGGACTGTTTTTTTTGTATTTTTGTAAAATCCGGGTTAGTTAACAAAGCCGTAACATTGCATCACCTTGGCTATGAATGGCAACCACTGGAAAATGCAACTTTGCAGTGCTGTGGCAACCAAGATGTTAGAGTTGCCAGCCTTGGCTCCTGGTAAAGCAGTGGTTTGTTAGACACAGAGGGAGAGATCTGTAAGGTAGCTGCCCCTGCGCTCTGTGGAGATTGTGTATTGAAGCAGATTTATTGCTGAGCTCTCAATTTCCACACAGCATTCAAAAGAAATTGGATTCTTGCCACTCTCCGTGCATCTTAGTTTTTTTTATTAGAGATCTTTTCCAAAAGAAGGAGAAAGGGGGGAATAAAACAGCCTCGAAAATTGTAATGTATGGTACAAATTGTTTGCAAGAAATGATGGCCATCTAATACATTTTTGCTTTTCTATAGCTCAGACAGTACAAATGAGTGCAAAGGTGTGCTCACTTTGGAAAAAACATTCTGCCAAGTCTTTAATATAAACATTTATGGCAAAATTTATATTAGGTGGCCTTAAATACTACCTAAATTTAAATTAATCATTTGGTAAAATTTACTTATTCTGCACAGAAATGTTTTAACATTATACTTATATTTTCAAAATACTTACATCTGTAATTACATTTATAATTTCTCTGTTGACACATACCTTACACCTTAACCCATCCTTAACCACCAAACCTGTCCTTAACCTTACCTGTATCCTATCTAGCAAAATAACAACAAAAGTGTTTTCCAATTCAAATTGAACACAATTAGTACATTGTACTTATTTCTACGATGAAAGCACATTGTAGTTAAGGTCACCTAATGTAAAGTGTGAACATATTGAATGTATAAGTGGAAAAGCTATAAAGGGGCATAATAGAATGCATTGAGAGAATATTTTAAATTGTTCTCTGATATGTACATAGAAGGTGTGTAGCTTAGGTAAGGGGAAA
>JAUMHQ010000058.1:7851219-7861276 GCA_032361165.1 Enteromius paludinosus
TCGTTTGTGTTCTGCTGAGGAAAAAAAGTCACCTACATCTTGGATGCCCTGGGGGTAAGTAAATAAACATCAATTTTAAATTTTTGGGTGAACTATCCCTTTAAATATGAACCTATAGATGGTGCTCAGTGTGATTCACACGAGCACTAAACAGCATCATGGTAAGACTCGTTAAACTGAAATATACAATATGAATTGAACATACTACCCTTATAACATCATAAGAAAAAAAAACAGTTATAGTAACATAGTTCAAATTCAAACTAAATTTGAAATGCAATGCAGGGAATTCTGGGAATGTCAGTTTACAGGTTTTCCCTTAACCATTAACCATTTAACAGGTTTTTAGCATGAAATCTTCACAGTATTTTACCGTTAAAATCACTGTAATTTTTTTCTACAGTGTAGAGGGAAAATTTACAGTGAAAAATGATTTAAATGTTTGTTTGTTCTCTTGTACAAAGCCATTATCAAGTCTCCGAAATTCGAATTTGTGTTTACAAATAAAATGACCTTCCTTATATATTTGATTACACACTGTATGCCCATTTAGCATCAGGTTTAGTGGCTGAGAAAATATTAGGCTCCTAATTGGCCATTAATTTCTATTTTCTCATCCATTGCAAATGGACAAAAAGAGCTTGAAAGTACCATTGATACTGAGCAATTTTAGTGAAAACAAAACCCCTGCATGACAAGAAGCTTTTGCCTGTTCACTGACAGCTGAGCGTGTGATCTGTCTTGTTTCGAGTGAAGTTGAATCAAAGAATCTGAGAGTGACAGACAGGTGAGGTTTCAGATATCTGGGTCACAATCCAGCATTGAACATTCTTTATTCCCATAACATAGGGTTTTTATTGTTGTTAGTCTTTTGTTAATAGTTCTAGCCCTTGAAGTGTAAATAATAAAGTAGTTTGTTAAGTGCCGTACCATTGATTTGAGATATTTACAGTAAGCATGGGTAGAAATGATCAATACGATGTAACATGACTGCACAGCCTTGTTTCACAGCTGCTCTCATATGTTTTCCCACCTCTACTGCCTTCATTATTTACAGTGCACCTTAAACCCAATTTCAGTCATACACTCCATATTAAATATGTATGACAGACGTCTCATACTTAAGACAAAGTTCTCTTCCTGTAACCTTGAAGTTGCCAGTTGATGCCATTAAAAGAGAGAGGGAACACAAGATTCACAGAGTGCATGGTAAAAGTTTGCCACTCATTGAAATATTGTAGCAGGTACAAAAAGAATGAATGTCATCAAAAGTGGCTTTGAAATTCAAATGTAAAACGCATAGCGTTCTTTTATGTACTACTGGAAACACATCAGCTGAATTTGCACATCTTTGTTTCATGTCTACCCAAATAAAACTCCCATTTCATTAATACAAAAACTAATTAATGAAGTTTCACGATCGCATTTATTTCACAGGTTGTCCATTTTAATTGGACATACACTGTTAAATACATTTGATTTGACTGTTCAGCCAGACTCAGATAATCAGGTCTGTTTTTTTATGTTCTGCTGGAACGCTTTGATTGGTAGTTGAGCGCTAACTATTATTGCAGGAGGTTCAATGAGGACAGTTAGAAAAAAAAATAAGTGTTTTTCAGAGTAGCCTATGAGTACAAATGCAAATCATGAATTATTATCATTTTCTGTTTTAATCAGGTTAAACAAAAATATCGTATCATCTCAAGGTTCTTGTGTATGTACTTTAGTTGGCATCACCCAAAATGACCAATATACTTTATCTTCAATTTTCAGTGTTGTTTGTAATAGGACTTTTAATTAAAATTTTGATTTGGATACAATAAATTAAAAAAAACAATGAAAATGAAAATAATGTGATTATGTATGATTATATGAATTATTAACACAATTAAGAGTTCACGCCTCCTGACCTTTATGTAACTTCTATATTATGGAAAGAATACTGTCTATATGCAACCTTTTTATTATTATCATTATTATTATGATATATAATTCTGCAATTGCACAGCTGATACTACAGCACAGAATGAGTAAGAAACCGTCCACACAGGTTTTCAAAAACATCAAATTGACACCAAAATTGATATAAAAAACTGGTCAAATATGCAAATCAAAGTGGTGTCAAAAACTTGAAATTATGTTGATTGTATGTAAAAATTGAATGTCAAACATACTGGCTGACACATACATTAAACAAGTTTTAGTGTGGGATTAACCTCCTATTTTCACCCAATTACCACTGGAAGAAACTGCCATCCAAACTCAGTATAAAAAGACATTACAGCATCCTGATCCAGTCTTGTCCAATATTTGATGTCAAATTGAAATCAAGGTGCCCACTGGGAAATGCAATAGGCCTACATGAACATCATAAACACATTGTACCTAACAATACATTTTTCCTGACCCAAGTATATAGTAAATTAATCTAATATAAAGAGAGATCAAAACAATCAGTTGGCAGCCCTAGGTTGTAATTACTGTATTCCCTTTGTATTTATTACAAACCCTGATTATTAGTATATTTTTGTAAACGTTTCTACCATATATTACAGTCAAGCTTCGTATAACCGCTGTGGAATAGCATTGAATGAACACATTTCAGAGCGGATTAATAGTTTCAAACATTGCCCCTAAAAAACAAACAAACAAACAAACCATCAAACTGAGTGCAAATCCTGAGAACATACAACTACATGTCCTCAAAAACAGAGTGCACAGCCGATCTTTATGATATGAAAACAGATGGAGTGGGAGGTAAAGACACTCAGGGAATCACAGTTTTATTTTCTTCAAGCTGCTGTGTTCCTTTTCTAAATTACACACTCGTGTAGCCGTGTAACATGCTTTCGCTTTTTAAAGAGCAGTCATGAGTGGAGAGCAGCTACAGAAAAAAAGCACAAGGTCATGGAACTGTTATGTAAATGCTCATTAGCTCCAAACTTTTTATTTATGTGTGATCCAGAGAACAAGAAGATCTGCATCCACTGCAACGCGACGTTCCACAGCGCTGTCAGCCTGTCCAATCATCTCAGAGCATATGCGCGCCGGAAGAAAATTGCCTTATTAGAAGGAACAAGTAGGGTTTCGTACTTACTCCATTCCAATCTAATCGAATCTAATCATCCAGCCACTCTGCTTTTTGTTGATTTTAATTATGTTGGTTGTTTCGCAGCATATGACTGTAAACAGAAGAGGCCGAGATCAAGGCCTGGGCCAAAAAGAAAGGCGTTTTCATCTTCACAGGCCGCCTCTGAAGTGATCTACAGAATGACCTGCAGGTACTTTACAGCACTCCTGCACCAGTCCTCCTACTACTAGCAGGAGTTCTCATATCTGTCTTTCTTTCCCTCAGGTTCTGCGATCTGATCTTCCAGGGTCCTCAGTCGATTCAGGAAGACTGGATCAAGCACTTGCAGAGGCATCTTATGCACACGAGTATCCCCGGCGTGGGTGCAGGTATGGTGGAGGTTTCGGCGCTGTGTAAAGAGCTGTGTTCCCCATCTCCCCCCGAGCGCCTGCTTCTGGATACACACCCTCCTGTCAGTCTGCCTGAGGGGGTCTCCTAAGCCACGTTTACACACCAGCTACACTCACTGTACACCTGTTCTGCACACGTTCATAAACAAATACACATACTGTATATACATCTATATATGACTACAGAATAGAAATATATATATATATATAATGTAAATGAAAGATTTTCTTATATTGCATATTATTCTTTCTTTTTTTCCCCCAATTATATCAGTCTTTGGTTATTCGTAAGAGCATGCTACTTGCAACATAGATGTAGAGCTATATTTAGATCTTGGATGTGCACATTATGCAGTCTCTCACCACAGACTGCAGTTCTCAGCTGCTGTGACTTGCAAATCTAAAATCCTGCAACTAGATTTTACACACTGTCCAAATCATAGAATTCAGAGGTCACTGTTTAGATGTCGAATGATCAGCTTCAAAGACAGCTACAAGGACTTATTGCTATTTACTGTAATTTTGCGCCGCAATGTTTATTTACACTGACTTAAAAATATGTATAACCTATTTTCTAAGAGAGTATATTATAATATATACACACACACACAAAAGTAGAGCTTCATTTATGGTTAAGATTTCTCTAATGCATCATTTAACAAATCAAGGAAAGAATATATTGCGTATACGGGCATAAGAGCCCAAAAACATGTAACACACAAACTATTACACTATTTTTAATGCCATTATTAAAGAAATTAACTGTGAAATTTATGAAAATATCAATGAATATTTTTAAAAGTTTCTAGCTGTTTAGTAATATCATGGGCAATACTGTCATGATGCAATATTAATTAGTTAATGTGTATATAATGTCAAAAAAGGTCATTGTTCTATATTGTTGTACGTTGCTAAAACCCCTGTTTTGCTCATCATTTTATGGTGCTAAAATGTAAGGTATATGAGACAAAAGTATAATAACACAACTAATTATCATGTTATACTTTAGGATACTTAAGGGAATCTTTACCACTCATTCTTTCGGAGGTAAATGATTTCTTAGCATTTGATTGTAAGTAGATCTGTAGGTAAAGACCAAATGGAGGGATAGTCTTCCATGCCCTGGTCACCCCTTCAAATAGTTACCATGTAACTATATACAATTTCTCGGTGATGATAATGTGCAAGCACATACCGATCAATTAAGGTGTACAATGTGTTAATGAGCAGAGGAAGCGTTAACACGTTGTATTTATGTCTCTGTTAAGTCACTAATAGCCAATTAAAATGTAATTGTGATTTAAACCCTTGTATCTTTTTATGCTGTAATACTTATTTACTTTACACCGTCACTTTGTTGACGAAGGCTCTGTCCAACAGTGTCATTATGTAAGCATCAAAGATCTCCATGATATCATCTCCGTCTTTGTGTAGAGAAACAGCTCTGATAATACCAGAGAAAGCGGCTTGACCGGGGTCTGTTTTCAGGTTCATCAGTAAGCGTCTGGACCGGGGGGCGACCTCACAGTTTGTCCCGGGCAGGGCTTAGACTGGCGATCAAAGCTGTACAAACCAATTGTCATCACGTTTCTCCAGAGGGAATTTGGAGTACATTAATGCCCCTGCTTTGGGAAATAATTGTATCTCTCTGTGACTTCATTAGGCTCTCCTGGCCGAATCAAAAGACACTCCACCAAGGCTGGAAGCTGCATGGTGGGCAGACAGTGTCCCAAAGGGCCGAATGAATAAAAAACGAGGGATTATAATGAGATTGAGCTAACCATGACCAGGATTGAGTTTTTCCATTATACCATTGGCAGCTTTAAGAATGAGGTGGATGAGGGGGGAGGCAAGAACATAAAGAAATGTGTAAGATCCACACCAGCCATCTGCCACGGGGCTGAGCCGCTGACAGACCAGAGCACGCTTATCATTAGGCAGTGAATCAAAGAGGCCTGCTCTCTGGAGATTCCTCCATTAAAACAGTATACAAGTGTCATCCCATCTCAGTGTGCAAGAGAGCACATCTTATCTGAATCAGGAGGCATAATGACTCGGCTTTGGGAAGCCAGAAAGAGGCTTTCTATTAATCACCATATTTTATTTGTTAAATCGAACCTCTAGAACGAATGAGGAAGAGATAGCGCACGGTGTTGTTTCATATTAATGGCGTAACCTTAGGTGGTAATTAAAATCGCCCTCTGGCGGATAAGCACGTTCTTAATATTTCATTGCTGCAGTTATGACAAAGGCAGACTAAGAAGCTCAGGAAGAATAGAGAGGGGTTATCTCACATATTATTTATCTCCTAATAGTAGTCTCAGGTGCACCTGACACAAACACCAGGAGATACCGTTGATTGATTGAGTGATGGGCACTTTCTCCTCTTTCTTAGTGTTTTTCATTTCTTAAAGACTGCCACTTGTCTTGACTTTTCCCCTTCTACGAAGTGGCAGGAGCGACCTGGAGATCAGGACCGCTGACCGAGCCCTCGACGCTGTCGACCATGCCCTTGCTTTTGCTTTCGGTCATTCCTAAAGTGTAAGAGCCTTCACTTCCTCTGTGAAAAAAGACAGGAAAAGAGAGTGAGGAAAGAGAGAGTGTGAGAACAAAAAAATCAATAGGTTTCCATTATCTGGTTGGGCAGTGTCACTGGCCTGTCAATGATCCCGCTACAGTCCCGGCACAAGGGTGAGACGAGCCCCCAGTCAATCGCCACTGACAAGAGGAAAACATGCTGACAGCAACCAGGAACAAGTCAGAACACAGATTTGCACTTCAAGTGCTCGTCCGAGGGGGCGGTGTGAGGGGCCACCAAACGGCGAGGGGCCAGGTTCGGGCTGAGAGGGGGGCACGGTACAGCGGGCTCTGGCCGGGTTTTCACCCCCTTGTCTGAATGTCTCACTCCCCCTCACAAACGCTTTTATCCTCACATCAATTATTTACCTCTAGATACACCAAAGGAAACCCAGGTGCAGTGATTGTGGCCAAGAAGAAATTCATCACCTTCGTGGTCGCCACAAGCTCGTGTTCTCTGTTCCGTTCCTTCTCCCCCCTTTGCTACTCATCTCCAACACCCCGTTCCAAAAATAAATAAATAGTATATGCTCTGTCGCCTCCATGTAAATCAGTTCAAATGTAGATAATATATCTCACTATTTTATGTACTGTCTGTGATACTTGAAAACATCTAGAGTAAAATCGAGAGTTTCCTCAAGAGTAGGCTATCTGTAAAACAACGAGGGACAGCCCAAGTTAAATCCAGTTTTACCGACTCGTTAGGGGGGTGTTAGTATCACCCCTCCATTTGAACCTGCTTAAACCAACCCTCTCCCGCTGACCGCTGAGTAAGAGAGACATCAACCACTCCACAAAACCAGAGAAATCAATACATTTTGACAAGGATGAAACCTGCTTGGGATGCACCATTTTGGTGCTCCAAAAATATGCTTTAGCCCTTGTCACATTCAATTAGATCTGTATGGCTTGTCTGAGGTTCACCACAGTCAGCTTTTGTGGAGCAGGAAATCCATCTCTCTGTCTCCGTGTTTATATCTGTATTTCTTGTGTGTTAGGATCTCAAACAGCCTTTATTCTTAAACATAAAGGTGAAACTACAACTGTATCGTCCCTAATTATGTGTAACTAGGTCTTATAACAAAGGTTAATGAGAAATTAGCTCGCCCATTCGCTCTAAATTATTTCTAATGGACGGTTTTTACAAAAGGCTTCAAGCTCTCGGGGCATCATCTGACATGCGGTGTAGAGCCTATTAATTAATGTGCTTTCCCGCCAATTGTTTTTCAATTAGTCTGCCTTCTTTTTTTCCCCTGATTTCCCTTTCCTTGTCTACTGCACTAATTCGGTATAGTGGATGACTGCAGGGAATTCAGGTTAATATGTTGACAAGCCTCGAACAATAGCGAGTCATGTCGCTCTGCACGCTCGACTGCTTCGGTTCATTTCAGCAGCTGACAGCAGGTCCTAATCATCAGCTGCCCTAAAGACACGTCATTACGTACTATTATGACGACATAATTACAGTTAGCTATAATAAAACGATTCCAATTAATTACGTAGAATTAATTACGTAGCCTACAATAAAAAACAACAACTTTGAATCCTGCGTGATTTTTATTCACCCAATTATTATAGGCTAATATTAATTATATTTTGAGTAGTGCTAGTCTATAATAATAATAATTATTATTATTATGTGAACGTCTTAGCTTATATGTATTGGTCTAAATATACGCTATACGGCATAAACACCGCATTTTATGATTAGATTGGAGTTTTATACATGAATAAATAAAAGCCAATAAAATAAAATAATAATTTTTTTATTCTTGTGTATACACACACACACACACACACACACACACACAAACACACACACATATATATATATATATATACATATATGCTATAGCCTAAAATACTACATTTATTTTGTGGGTGTCATGCTAAAGCTCCCAACAAGCACAACAATTAGGTTTATAATAATAATGACCTTAATAACAATAATAATGTTGGGAAATGGCCCTGGACTCTCTGAAGAATGAATGAATGTGTAGCAGAACTGTAGGTGTGACTGGTCACTGAGCAGCTGGCGCTCATCCCTCCGGGCGCACCATGACCTGCTTTTCTTCCCTCACTAAATTGGAAGCTTGACAAGCCACAAAATGAAAGTGATTTGAGTTGGATTCGGGAAGAAATGCAGAATATGAGCCAAAAGTGACGAGTCCGACGGGTATCCCGGGCGTGAGACATGACGCATAAAACACACGGAACCTCTTTATTCTCCGTGCAGCTGACTCAAATATTGTCCAGGACCATGTAGTCTATAGGCTGTTAAAATAATTAAATAGCCTAGTCTACATCCTTCCCCTGCTCTATAAAGCATTATATATATGCGTTTATCACTTATCTAAGATTAATGAGTGTGTTGCTTATCTCCTGTTGCAATAAATGAATTAAATACCAGGCAACCTAATTCATACTTGCTGTATCTTATTAAACTTATCTCGGTATGTATTGGTTGTAATGGGTTAACTCATGATGAAAAAACATGTTATGCTTTTCTCACACATTGTGGGAAATAACAACCAAATCAAAATGCAAGATTTCTCTCTCTTCTGTAATAAAATGCGGCGCCAATTTGATCTTCCCAGCTCCGTTTGCGAGTGTTAATTGATCGTTTCAGACCAATGAAAATGTAGAGAGAATTGGGCCAATCAAATAAGATTGCGTATGCTGTATTTGGCTTGAAGCCTCTGTTTGCTTATACATTTTTTTTTCTTTTGATTTGGAACCTGCATGCAGTTCAGATGTAGGCCACAAGGAGTCACTGCACTGCAATTAAGATCCATTTGGCTACAGATGCTTTGTTGAGCCAACATTAAACGTTTCAGATGAGTCTGCCTAACTGCAGTTTACCCTGTTTAGGTACTCACTTAAAAAAAAAAATGTAGAGAAAATTGTAAAATAGGAAGATATGGCTAGTGATCTGAAGAATGAAGAAACATTATATATTTTCCATGTATTTTCAGTTTAGACTATTTCTCAGAATGGGGTACAAGTTCGATAATTTGGCTTTTTCAATAGTTTATGATTTGATTAACTGTTTTTACTATAATTATGATTCCATGCTAATTATTTGGTTAAGTGTGTATGCATATATATATATCAAGCCTACATTCTTATTACGGGATGAACCATATAATTTGGGAAAATGAAGAAAGCACTCCAAATATTTTGGCACTGTCTTATAATATTCATAATTCTCCCCCACCTTTGGGACAGTGCTGTCTAATTTTAGAAAGCCTCGCATCAGACAGAAAAACGAAATAATTTTGCATTTACTGCACTGACATGTCTGTTGTTTCAGCGCAAAAACAAACAAACAAACAAACACACACAAACTTGTGCTTGCACGCGTCATCCTGCCGCGTGTTTGTTCCTTTACCATTTAAACGTGGAATATCTTCACCGTAAGCAATGCTTTCTTTTGCTTTTTGCTTTGTTGATATATATAAAATTGCGACCCAACTGTATACTGCTGTTGAGAAATGTGTCAGGCGACACGTGAATATATAGAGCAAATGACAGAACCAGAAGGGGAATAAGTGACAGTAGAAAGACACACGCAGCAGTACAAAGGCGCGCAGAGCTTTGAGAGCGCAGTTTGTTTTAGCGCACATCTCCCGGGCTGAAGAAAGAAACTAACACGCCCTGTTTAAGAAACAAACATGCAGATTAGATAGGGGTTTGACAGACACTCTTTACTTGCAGATTCCAGGTCCCATCGCGCTTATACCAACACAAATAGAACAGCAGAACCTGCTCGACTAAATGTACTATTCCCTTTCAGCGATAAATGCAAAATAACGACTAAATATGGTCACATTTTACATTCAGGCTACTGTGACGTGATACATTTAATACGTAAGTTTTTAACAAATACCTGTTTCATGTGTAATTTGATTTAATTGAAATATTTATTATTTTATAATCCCCAAAAAATCCCAGTTGTAATGAACCAAAAAAAAAAAAAAAGGTAACAGATCTATCTCTA
>JAUMHQ010000058.1:7868119-7885039 GCA_032361165.1 Enteromius paludinosus
TCAGAGCAGTCCTCTGAACTTTTTAGTGAGTCCCCTGATCAGATTGTCAAGAACGTGCCAATTAGTCATGAGCAGGAGGCTGAACTCTAATACCCTGTGACATGGGTCATACTGAAACGTCTCAGAATGAGCAACCCACTGGTACTGAAACGGATGATGTTGTCGTCAGGCGATCACAGAGGGAGCGATGGCCTCCCAAGAAATTTGAATATCCCCAGTTAGGGAATCCACTTACAATGGTTATCCAGTCTTAGTTGCAAGGCTTAGATACAGCTTTCTGTTCTTCTTTGGAGAGGTCAGTTGTTGCTCCAGTGCATCATTTGTAAATGCTGTTTGATACGCAATGCAAAGGGACTTGCATGCATTCAGGAGGGGAGGGTGTAACCCAGGTTACCCTATAACAAAAGAGAAAGGGAGTATATATAAAACTTTTCTATTTCTGTTTTGTAATTTTTACAATGTGTTTAAAAGGAAAAAAAGTTAATTGTGTGGAAAATATGTGTGGAAAAATACTAGCTCCGCCTCCCGGTTATGAGGTCATCGGCGCATGCAGAATAGAGGAACACAGACTCACCAGGTGAAAGGCGAGTAAAGTTCATTGCTGAACCAGGAGATGCAGCCTGCGCTGATGTGTGTCGTCTATAGGTGTAAAACATGAAAAATTAGAAGATAGGTCAGTGATTGAAACATTGGATGTGATTTAGGTGCTGTTTGCACTTTCTCTACGCGAACTGACGATCTCATTTGGATCAAAGACAACGAAGATCAAACCGCATTTAACTAAGGTTGTTAAACAGATTTTTTTGGTTTATTTGAGCCTTCTTTTGACTATGACCACTTCTTTTCTTGGTAAGTGAATTCTATGTTATAATATTTTACTGAGAGTGAATGTTATAAGCCATTTATGGTTTAAGTGGTTCTTAAATACTGAGTTAATGTATATATCACGGTTAAATATGCACAGTAATGTAAATGTAAGTGTTGATTAAGATGAATATATATTGTTTAGATGTTTTAAAAGGTTTATTTATGCTGTAAACCAGATAATTGTAGTTTGGCCATGTGCTTTTGCAGCACGCATGTAAAATGGCTCCCGGAAACTGGCGAGCCACCCGGTTTATGGAACCAAAATCTTGTGTTGCCCAATTCATCTGATTGGTAGGAGAATTTGAGTTTACATTTTTCCTTGTCTACTGGACACAGGAACAACTGGGAGTCAGAGCTATAACTGGTTCTGTGTGACGGAGTTACAAATCAGTGTTGAGAATCATACACTGCAACAGGTGCATTATAAACATTTGGACCTATTGAACTGTTGAGCATTTTCTTTGGACTTCTGAATTATTCTGCCGAATCACTTTGCGACTTCTCATGGAAGAACTTTTGGGTTAAACTTTTGAATTATTTATCTAATTGGAAGTGTTTAAGTCACTACTGTCACTACATTATTTACTTGAGGTGTACTGCATTAATTTGTTTATTTTCCCTCTTTTCTTTCTGTAAAGAAAGAAAATACTTTAGATGATGTAAAATTCTTTCTTTTATTTCAATACTTCTACAGACTACAGAACTAAAGAAAACATTTGTTTTAAGGTTTAATTTGTTTTCTTAATTAATACAAAAGTACATTCGACTACAAACACAAGACCCTGCCTCGTGTGATTATTCCCCTTGTCTTGCTGCAAAGTTGGCTCCAGAGCGAACGTGAATTTCTGATTGTCTGGTCCAAAGTTAGCAGCATATTATTGTAATTTTTTCATTGTTTTTTATAATGTGCGGGTTACACATACATAGATTTTGTTCATTTTTCTGAATAAGGTTTACAGATCCAAGTCAGTAAAATAATCCAGTTTTCCAATC
Organism: Enteromius paludinosus; assembly: GCA_032361165.1. Classification (NCBI taxonomy): domain Eukaryota; kingdom Metazoa; phylum Chordata; class Actinopteri; order Cypriniformes; family Cyprinidae; genus Enteromius; species Enteromius paludinosus. The sequence continues at coordinate 7,869,980 of JAUMHQ010000058.1, forward strand.
ACTATATGAAACATCAATGGTTATGCTGATTAGGTTTCAAAGGGTAAGGTATTAGTCAAGATTTCTCTGCTCAATTATATTGGTATATTGCAAGCCACTTCTATAAGCTGGTTAAGTTAATTTAAATAAGTTCTTGGAAAAAAAAATAAATAAACCAATACATTATACATCATACATGCAACCACAGCAGATGATATTTTGTATGGCACACTTCAAGAAAACACACACACTCCCACTTCTGAATTTTATGCAATTCTGTAGGCCATACAAATAAGGGTCAAGATTTATGAATTTAATCTCACATTATTTACTAGTGTCTTTGAAGCTGAATCAGATGCATACATTCAAATACATTTTCTTTAACTATTATTATTATTGATGACATTCAAACTTGACTCCTGCTGATATGTTAAAGTGATATCTGTTATTGCTTTTATTGCTGTATAATTTGGATATGAAAAAAAAAAAACCCTGAAATGCATTTTTCGGTGGTTGTGTTGCATGTTCGTTTGCAAATTCAATCCTGGTCTTGTGGACCACAGTATTTCCCATGAACATCTTAATGTGTTGATGAATGAAGGTCTTGCAGGTTTAGAACAACATAAGAGTAAATAATGTATTTCCATTTTTGGGTGAACTTTCCCTTTAAATACCTGTTCAACCCTGAGTTACTGTAAATGACAATTGAATTCTCACAGTCACATTAAATCGTGACAGAAGGTGTTAGAGAATTTGCGGATCCAGCCACTCTGGTTCTGGATCACAGACAACGTCTGGCAGATCCGGCCATACAAGACCCAAATTGCAGACCAACTTTTTGGAATATGGCTCCTCCTACCGTAAATCAGGAGTGAGACCCATATCATGCGGATTATGTACCACAAGGACCTCTTGAAGCAGAGAATTGTGTTGCATTAGCAAAAATGTCTAGCATTTTAAGGTATGCTGAAAACCCTAAGTTGACTGAACTAAATTGATTGAGTAAACTCATTGCTTCAATTTAACTGATAAATGTAGTCTCCCAAAACATGCATATTTGCATATTTAAGTTTAGTTAACTTCACTGTAAAATCTAATTAGTTGGGCTTACTTAAAAAAAAAAAAACATGCAAAGCATTAAAAAAATTAAGTAAAGTGAAATAGAAACAGTATTGTTATGAAGGGGACGTGAGGCATTCGAGTTCAAGTGCAAGTGAGTTTTATTCAAGCTCAGAGTCATATCATGCAAAGTAGATCGCCGGTAAACAGATTCAATGGAGGCATATACAGAGGCAGAAACGTATACAAAGCAGTGGTCAAATACCGTGAATCAGTCCAGGGAAAGAGACAGCGAGAATATCCGTGAAATCGGCAACAGACAATCAAAAAGACAGAACACAATGAACACTGGAACACGAATGAATAAGGCTCAGGTTGACGGACCATTTAGGCCGACCAGACCTTGACCGTTCCATCCAGGGCTGACCAGACAGTTCGAGAACCCTCCAGAGCGTAGCAGATGACTGTAGTGCCCTCCGGGTCCGACCAGACCGCGACCATGCCCTCCAGGACCGACTAGACAATTTGAGAACCCTCCGGGGCGGAGTACATTATTGTAGTGCCCTCCGGGGCTGACCAGACAGCGACTCTGCCCTCCGGGGCCGATCAGGCAACGACCCTGCTCTCCAGTGCCGACCAGACGGCGACCTCACTCTCCAGAGCCGACCAGGCAACGACCTCGCCTTCCAGGTCAGAGCTATCAGCGAAGACACTCTCCTGGGTGGTCCTCCAAGGCAGAGCAGGCAGCAGAGAAGACCACCGGGGCGGAGCAGGCAGCAGCGACATCCTCCTGGGCAGATCAGATGGCGGTGACGACCACTTGGGCGGACCTGATGACAGAAACATCCTCCAGGGCGGGGCATACAGTGGAGAGGCCCACCTGGGCTCACCAGTCAGTGAGGACAACCTCCAGGGCCGAGCAGGCTGCGACAGTGCCCTCTTGGGCTGAACAAATAGCTTTTGCACCCTCCTGTGACCAACAGTCGGTGATAGCGTCTTTCCAGACCGACTATACTGTAAGTACTCACTCTGAGACCAGACAGACAGTGAAAACGCTCTCCTGGGTGGAACAGACTGATTTTGCACCCTCGGTGCCTGAACAGATAGTGAGAATTTCCCTCTTGGCCCACCGGACGGTGACTCAGAGGCCTCCAGGATTTGAGCAGCCACCAATGGGGTCTCTGGAGACTCTGCGGAAGACACCGACATATCCAGAGGAGATGCAGACATTGGCAGACCCGATGGAGTCTCAGAGTCATATACAGGCTCTGACGGCCTGGGCCATGGGACCTCACTATCCTCACCGAGCTCAGGTGATTGTGAACCTGGACCACAGACCTGGTCTGGAGGATCCGGCCACGGGAGTTCTGGATTGCAGACAGCGTCTGGGGGATCCGACCACTCTGGTTCTGGATCACAGACAGCGTCTGGCTGAACCGGCCACTCTGGTTCAGGATCACAGACAGCGTCTGGCGGATCCGGCCACTCTGGTTCTGGATCACAGACAACGTCTGGCAGATCCGGCCATACAAGACCCAAATCGCAGACCAACTTTTTGGAATATGGCCCCTCCTACCGTAAATCAGGAGTGAGACCCATATCATGCGGATTATGTACCGCAAGGACCTCTTGAAGCTCGACCTGCTGTGTGACAGGTACCGACTGGGTAGAACACGGCCCCTCGTACTCTGTTACGGGGCTAGAACCCATTAAAACTGGGCTCGAGGATGGGCATCTGCTCGTCCAGCTGAAAAACGCGAACTGACCAAGCAGCATACAGCACTCCTGGCTGTGTAACCGGTACCGACTGGAGTGTTACCAGCGCCTCTGGCTGCAATACTGGAACTAACCGGGCTGAACAAGGCTTCTTAGACTGGGAAATGGGATTTGGCTGCTGACTGGGAGCTGGCCTAGAAGTCGTTATAGACGGTTTGGGAGCCGTGAGTCCTTTTGACTGAACTGGCAACCGCTGTGATGAAGGATCCGTTTCTGTGGAGAGTCTAGATGGTGCTGGCAACCGCGGTGTTTGTTTGGCTTCCACGGGTTTGGCCGCCATCTTGTGTGTGAACGGCATTTTCCAAATGGCGCAGCGAATACCGACCCATGGATTCCCCTCCGTTATGGTGGCACGGTGCACGTTCCCAGCAGAGTGTTGAGTCCATGAATCCTCCTCCACTTCTCCCATGGTGAAAAACGACCCACAGAACTCCAAAACAAAGTCAATAAGTTTGGCCAGCGGCCGATCGGGATCCTCTGCGGGTAGATCACAAAACCGATCCAAACCTCCTTATCCCCAGTGACGTAATTCGCTATGGTGATAAAGTCTCGTGCATAAGCGTCAGTGTGACGTCCGTTCTGATACAACGAATACAGCGCTTTCTCTAACTTGAAATCTAAATCCCGCTGACGAGGCGATGCATCTCCCAGGCGTGAGCCCTGAAAAAACTCACTGCTGAATGACGGATCATTCTGTCATGAAGGGGACAAGTGCAAGTGAGTTTTATTCAAGCTCAGAGTCATAACATGCAAAGTAGATCGCCGGCAAACAGATTCAATGGAGGCATATACAGAGGCAGAAACGTATACAAAGCAATGATCAAATACCGTGTATCAGTCCAGGGGAAGAGACAGCGAGAATATCCGTGAAACAGGCAATAATTGGCAACAGGTAATCCAAAAGACAGAACACAATGAACACTGGAACACGAATGAATAAGGTTCAGGTTGACAGTAAAACACTGGACATACATCGACAATGATCCGTGACAAACACTCAAACATAGGGAGGCTTTATACACTGAAAACTAGGTCAGAGACTTGCAATGAAGCACCATGACAACAGACAAGCAGGGTGGTGACATGAGTTCATTGATATGAGTCCTTGAATGAAAACAGACACAAACACACACGCAATTCACAGAGAGCTGGAGTGCCATCCAAAGCTGTGCTGGCACATCCAGCTGATCGTTACAGGTATGTTGTACTGACAAATGCTTAGCTAGTATAGTTTACTTAAACGAGAGTTATAGTAACTAAAAAAGAACTGTATGGTGTACTTGATCCTTTACTTTGTTTACTCACTGACTTAGTATAGCCACTCACTGACTCCCAGAGTGCATTAGGTATCAGTAGTAGCACAACAAAAAGAGCAAATTAAATGGTTCTACAATTAATGAAAATATATATTTTTTTGATAAATTGTTACAACTGTGATTTGCGTGCTGAATGATTAAATCAGTATTGACATCAGCATATTACCACAATAATTTAAATTTTTTTAATAAGCACACAAAAAATACACTACTAGATAAAATAACTATTTAATTAAAAGATAGGTCACCTCTTAAAAACAACCTTTTTATATGTGATGTTCAGTTAGTAAACAAGTGAATTCAGTTAGTGAAATATAACAGACATGGAGGATTGTGGCCTATTTTTGGAAAAGTATTATTTAAAGTAATATTTTTAAACAATGGGACCAAAATACAAAATTTTGAATAATGTTTAGTCAACATTACTTGATTGTTTAAGTAAAGTTTAAGTTTACAGTGTAAAGAAGCAGTAACATTTCTTCTTTTTGAGACAGAGAGAAAGAGAGAGCAGATGGAATGTAAAATAAAGTTGTCTTCTAGATTAAACCCCTTTGGGGTAACCCTTGTGGGGAATCACTGACTGCCTTAGTATCCTAATGTACAGCATTTTTAGACCAGATGCCTCCAATCCACTGTCAACAGTCAGGATCTGAGTTCAGACACTACTATTTATTCTCTTAGTCATCTCTGCCTTTCATGTCAAGCCATACTAGAACAATCAACAGGGCACTGATACGTCGTTTGGGGACGTGGGAGATTTTGAGACGAATAAAAGATCTGTGAATTACTCACCATCTGCGATGCGATTGTACTCTCATTCTTTTGAGCTGTGTAAAATAAAGACCTCTTATTGCACCTTGCAGTGTTTGCTCATCTGCAGGACCAGCCCCTGCTCCGCAAATTCAACGCGATCGGACTTTGGCAGGGAGGCATTCATTTAACTAAAGAGAATATATGCATCAAACGAAAAAAGAAAGCGGATGAAAAAAACATGCAATTATGTCCTTGATCAGGTTAAGCTTTCCTTTGCCAGCTCTCCAAACCACCAGCATTTGTGAATCAACCTCCAAATGGGTGGCGTCTAGGAGCCGGGCCAGACCCGAAAAGCATTCCCCCTTTCCCCACAGCTTTCACTGCCATCTCCCCATTTCTCATTCCTCAGATCAGCGTCCAGGCCTCTCCTCTCCTCCCCTCTCTCGTTCCCTTGCTCCCTGTTCCAGATAATGGAGCACTCTGCCTCTGTTAGGCTGCCAAGGGCTGCAGCTCTGCCCGCTAGTAATGACCTGAGGGGATGGCGCGTGACAGGCCGGCTATAATAACGCCTCCAGCCACGGACAAAGCAGCCCCCAGGGCTCTATTTTTAAATACTTTATACTTTACAGCAGGGCTAAAAGTCATTTATTGTTTTGTAGGTCATGTGTATGGATGGGCAGTGGTGTGTGGGTAAGTACAGAGAGAGAGACAGTGGAGACACATCCTAGTCACTCGAGGTGAGTGTTTGCATAAAAGGAGGAGCGCTTTCTTTAACAGGAACAGAAGGATTTAAATGCGGCAGGTTGAGGGGGTTCAGTCACAGCGTCACTGGAGGGAGTCGTGCTGTAAATGTGACCGCTCACAAAAGATGTTAAAATTCATTAAACGACTGCGCTGTTGCACAAGGTCTTGCCCTCGAGTGTTCTGCGAGTCATTTGCAAAGATGGCTATGAAGCAGAAACATGCAGAAAGTGTGTCGGTGGTGGTCGCTTCGTTCCCCTGCGGCTCAGTGGTTTGTCTGTCAGCATTTTCACTCCTCACCCCCTTCAACAGATTTAGTTCAGCTCCTTAGTGCCTTCCATGATTAAGCAGAGCTATGTGACGGGACTGACGGGTGCTTCCACAGAACTCTTTCCAAAACACACCTGGTGATGTTAAGCAGTGAGGTGGATCTAAATCAGGTGTTATAAATTTATATTGTTACTTAAGCCAAAATTATTACACTAACTTTGATCTTCCATGTGTAGTACTTTGCTCATTTAATATGGTTCCCTTATTTTTTTATTTCATAGTTTATAGTTGCAAGAAACAGAATAAAAAAAAGTGTAACATTAAAAGTTCCATAAGAATATGGTTTGGCCTGGAAGGTGCATATACTGTAGCTTGCATAACGCGTTAACTCTATATACAACTACTGTACTTGAGTTTGTGCCAAAAAAGGTTCTTCTTCATGATCATGTTTTTGATTTTGGACTAGCCTTCTAAGATACTCCTCATAGGCCTGCTATTTCCTTTATAAAAATATATACCAAAAAGAGTGCATTGTGAAAACACTGAGATGCTGTGATATAACAGCAAATGGTCGAATGAAACATTTCTTGGTCTTTTAGCTTACTTTTCAAAGTAATAGTAGTTTAGCATACTTGATAGCCTAGCATACTGTTTATCCCTACTAGGCTACAAAATGATAATTGAAAAAGGCTTGTGATTATCAAAAAAGAAGATATAAAGAATTACCAAGATACATTTTAACTGGCATTACAAACGCTAATTTTAGTGGTCCTAGATGAAGAGAATTCTTTGGAAAGATAAGATTTAGCATGACTTCAAAATGAAAGCAGTGAAAAAACATGGAGCTCTTTGTGAAAATATAGAGTGATGTGTCCCAAGATGAGGAAAAACTGGTTGTTAGGTAAGTTTAATTTTAATTAATAAAAAATGTCATTCAAGTAAAGTCATCGGCTGAATCGGTTTTACAAATGAATATGTGAATGAGCCAAAACTGTCGGATGTTAACATTTACAAATAAAAAGAGAAAATAATCAGTGATTTGTAAGGTTTATTGGAAAGATTAAAGTTGTAAAGATTATCCAAAATTTTAACATCATATAACATTTTGGTTATATCTGCCACTTCTACCTGACAGATACACATGTGTCTATGCAGTTAATTACACAGAATGAGCTCAGCTGGTAAAAGAGAGTTAACAGAGAGCTCTTGAAAGAAAGGGACAGTGCAGAAAGAGTGCAGAATCATACTTCACCTCATTGATTTTTTCGATCGGTTTAAATGAGGAGCACTTTAGGCCAAGAGCTCACCACTGAGCCTTCAGTCCTCTGCTGGGTTAACTGAGCACCACGCTGCCATGCTACATGTAATTACAGCACACACTCTCACACCAGCTGAGATGTGCTCTGCTATCCTATAATTACATAATGATCTGTTCTTTGTACATTTTATGGAGCTCGGACAGCACGTATAAATTGTGGCCTTTAAAAATCATGTCATAGAAGCTTCACGTCTGATATAAAGGACCTTTAAAAAATATATAAACAGATCAGTGAATGTTTTTTCTTTCTAAAAAAAATAAAAATAAAATAATTAATGAGTTAATTATTAATTCTAAGGTTGCTTTCTTTTATTTAGCATTTGCAGGATCTAAACAGTTTTTATGCACTCATACTTCACTTTATCGGCAGCATATTCATCACTTCATTCAGTAACAAATGACTTACTAAAGCAAATATTGATTGAGACAACTCCATTGTCATACTGTTTACCTACCTGTCAATAAGCTATGCACCTCTGAGAGGCTCATCTGTATTGTACATATTTGTAGCATACCTGACATCTTGATCATTCCTTTATAATACATCTGACATGTGTTGTCCCTGCATTATAGATTTTCTATATTCTCCACGAGTCTTGTAATCCACACCTATTATCTTACACACTACAGGGTTGCTATAAAATAGAAGAGATGATTATAAAGCTAGCATACACCAGCACACCTGCCCAGAGACAGACAGCACATGCATCGTACATGGCGAAAAAAAAAAAAAAAAGAATAATGCATCCTGTGATTTATTATATATGGGTGGGTGGGTGTGAATGCATGCTTTAAAAAATGAAACTGGTTAGTGTTCAGTACAGTCAAATATATAAACTAGTCTACAGCTAAACTAGAGTAAAACTGTAAACTTCATTTTTTATTTATTTGGCTGCTATTACAATATCATCAAACATCAGAACTGCTGTCGAATATCTTACATATCCAGATAGTGTAGATGCAAATAGCTCAAGTTAGCATCACTTGTCTTACAGGGAGGAAAAATAAGGGAAGTGACACGCATGCAAGCTGCACCACAAAGCAGAGTAAATCACCAGAGTAACAGCAGCACAAATGACTGGTTTGTGTTTTCGCGTTGATTGAATGATAACAAAGTGCACGAGTTACAAGCATCTCCTCATTTAACGACCCATTGGAGAGATAGAGAGAGAAAGGCAGGAACGAGTGGCAGGGCCGGCGAACAGCTTGGCTCACCTCATTAAAAGCTTGTTGACGTCTTGTAAATTTTCGAGGAGCACAGGCTGGTAAAAACCAGCCGCCAAACTTCCTCATAAGGGAAGAGGAGAGATTCAGTCCCCGCCCATCAGGACCGCGCGATGGGCGAGAGGAAGAACAGGCATCTGAGGAGAAGAAAGAGACGCAAACAGAGAAAGAGACAAAAAGAGAGATAGAGATAAGAGGGAAGCACCCAGACAAACAGTACACAAGCCAACGATAAATAACAGACGTATAAATTGCCTCGTTTTCTTGTTTTGGGTGATGTCGATTTAGCTGCTAATTGGTGACAGAAACTGTCAAACGGGTGGCAGCTAGTGATTGCAGTGGCTTCTGTCAGGATTAGGTGAGAGGAAAAGGGAAAAAATGCTTTTTATCTGAAAAGAGAATGAGAGATATGCTGGCAGCTTCCTCCCATCTCCTCCCGTTGTCTGATATTTACCCAAAACACATTAAAAACACAAGGCAAAGAGAGCAAAGAAACAATAAGCTTGGCATTATAGGCCCCAGTTCTCTCGCTGTCTCTCAGACTGATCAGTGTGTTTGTTTGTAGAATCTTTGTTTGTTTGCTTGCAGGAAGGAACTGAACACACAAACACCCGTGTTAACCTATTCAGAGTAAGAGAGGGAGAAAGAGAGCGAGAGAGAGAGATAAAGGCTGACTGACTGATCTCCTGGGGCCGTCTCCTCCAAACCCTGCCTTGACTCCCCCTCTGTCCCGGGGAATATTGAGATGAGCAGTAATTAGGCTTTGATACTCTGGCAAATGAACAGTAATTAGAGGCTGCGAGTGAGGCTCCTCTGTCTGAGCTGCTCATCCAATATTCACATCATTATTGAACATTAGGATTAGCTTTCTTCCATGCACAAATAGCATGGCACAAACACTGCCCGCGCAGATGGTGACGGGGGGTGGCCACCGGTGACACAGAACGTGTGGATATAAGTCAGATCTGTGTAAGTATTGCGCGATACAGTATATCTAGAGGAGCGCGAGCGAGTGTGTGTGGGATGTAGAGATAGGTCACCCGTGTCTGGCCGTCTCTCAGAGGGGATTTTCTGGTTATTAGAGCAGCGCCAGATCATGGGCCAATTATACAGAAAACTGTCAGTCAAGATTGTGTGGCTACGTGATTAGAGCAAAAGGACAAAATCAGGTGAGGAGTGCGAATCTATCCGGGGCAGCTTTGATTTGCTAATGAGGGGAAGAGGGGAGAGGACCGGGGCCACCGTCCCCAGCTGTATCCCCGCTCGCCTGCCTTCATTTTCGCTCTGACCTTCTTAGCGGATGCTTCTTTTGATGCAGGAGGGAGACAAAGAGAGGGAAAACCAGAGAACACCAGGTGACTCTCTCTCCGGGAGTGGTGGGACCCCGGCCCTCAGCGGCGCGCTTGCGGGTCACGGTCTGTAAATGAGACCGAAGCACCCCGCTAGCACCGAGAGGGCCAACAGTAATCAAAGTCAAGGCCCTCTCTATTACAGCGCGGGCCAAAGGCTCCTTAATTACCCTTAATAGCTTTAAACACGCTAATTCCATCCCGCTACCCCCTCGCATATTGCAGAAACACACCCATGAGTGGAGAGGAGGAGTTTAAAGGACAAGAGCAAGGAGGCATGGCGCATCAGCCCCCTTCTTCCAGAATACTTCTAGCCCCGACTAGTCCTCTCATTTTTAAAAAGCAAGAGCTGACGGTGGCTCCTAATTTAGTGGCTACTGTTCGGGGGGCTGACACCAAGAGGCGTGGTGAGAGGGTCTTTGTCAACTCAGCCTGGCAGCGGTAGAACCGGGGCGGTTAAGGCAGCGGAGGAGAAGGGGATGGCGCAAGCGGAGACATGGTGCGCGGCAGCCCTGCAGAAGCACACGGCAGGGGCCTGTAATGAATGGAGCTGGGGGACGGGGAGGGGGATGACAGCTTTGGCAGCTGATGCATGAGCTCCATGCTAATTCCTCAGCCTGGCCGTGATGGATCCTGAGATCTTGACCAGACGTCCCATTAGCCCCTGTCCGTGACAGCCCCAATAAAGATATTATCAAAATCCGCTGAAACCTTTGAGGTAAGGCTAGGGGGCTCTGGCAGAGGGGCAGAGAGCGGGGTCAAAGCCAGAGAGTCTCTCGGATGGGTTCGTCTCCCTCCGAAAGTTATTGATGAGTTAACCTCTTGGGCGCGGGTTAGTGGTGATGGATATATCGGGACTGGAGAACCACACAGGATAATGAGATGAGCAGTGAATCACTGTCCCACCCCTGTTAAAAATAGAATCCACTGTATGTCCTGCAAATAGAGTTGTGTTTTGTTTCGGCAGCAGAGATTATTCATGGATGGCGGCCTCGTGAAAGAGAAGTATGTGCATATGCTGATGAGCGCGCGTCTTGTGGTAAAGACAGGAAGTAGTTGCTCAGCTCAGCGAACCTGTGAACGCTTCGCCGTGACCCTCATTTCAATGCGCCGCCGCAATTCGGATACGAAGTCTGGTTCCCTTAGTTACCACAGGACCCAGTCCAGGTGTGTTTACCATGAATCTTTTATCATCCGCAGCGCATCAGGCTAATATTTTTGACAAGCGGCACAGGGGATATAAATGACCCAGGCTTCGGACAAATAGGAAAACTGGTGCCTTGGCGTGCGGCGTCGGAGCGAGGGCGTTGGGAAAGCCACACGATTCCCGCGGTTGACAAATAGGGTGGGGAGAGCCGGCTAGGAAACGGAGAGAGAGGTTACAGTGACAGACAAGGAGCACAATTATCACACCATGATGAAAGAGCGGCGGCCGGCGAGCTCCACACCGTTAATTACACTCCTTTTTCCACAGGACTCTAATGTGAGGAAAAACACGCAATGACAAGTGTGTAAAAGAGCAAGCAGTAAATTACTGTCAGGAAAAATAAACGGAGGAGCGTGCGGCCTGCTCAGTGATTTACGGGGGCAATTAGTCACCGCCCCACGGAGATGCTGAGGACAGCAGCGGAGCGAGAGTGTCAGAGAGAGAGAGAGAGAGAGCAGAGGAGGAGGGGTGGATGGAGAAGGGGTGAGCGAAAGAACGATTGTGCGCATGAGGAAGATAGAGAGGTGCACTTCAACCGCTGCCGAGAAAAGACAAGGAAGGAGAAAGTAAGAGGAAACGCTCAGGCTATTATGAATGACCTTCTGGATGCTAGCGGTACCTTATGTGCCCCTGATGGGCTATTTCTGTTCAGCCGCCCGCTGGCAGAGTCCTGGGCCGCAAACACCCGTGCCTCGGCCTAACGCTCTACAATTAAATCTGCTTACTTATCTGAAACAGCACAGGACAGCTCAACAGAACTGGTTAAAGTCCTGCATAAGTGAATTTAATGCAGAACAAAGTGAAACAAATGTGATGGCAGAATTTTTAAATAGCCAAGCTCCATCTGAAAGAGGCCAACACCTGCGTCAGTAAAATAGGACAATAAATTACTGACTGCCACGCACACTTACTCCAAGTTTCCCAAATGATTCCCCAATCTAAGCACTAACTGAAACATCTCGTTTGGGTGGAAGTAATACAAGCTGTCATTATGGCAGGTTTACGGAAGGACATGAATGGATTTTAATCACTAAATGTTTGAAATGAGCAGTCCCACATGCAGACACACTTTAATGGATATTAATCGACTTTAAAAGTGACACCCCGATGTCTCGGCGCATCAAAGCTGTCTCCTCTTCCTCTGACGACGCTTGATTTACTTTCTTGTGTTTGTAAACAGAGATTTCTAACAGCGATGTCTCGTTTTCCAAAGACACCTGTCCCTCATTTTTTTATTCGTAATATAACACCAGCTTTCATCCGACATTAAATACCTGCCGTACGTTTAACAAATTAAGGCCGCTGGGAATATTCCCATCCGCCGTTGAGCCGAATGACATTAAATTGCTAAAGACAGATTGTGTCATTGCATTTTTGTTAATTTCACCCATTCTGATTGAGTGAGCAAGGCAAGACCATGTTTGTCTCAGAACAATGTGCCGCAGAAAGAGACAGAGACAGGCCTCAATAAGATACTGTCAGGTTGGGTGATTGCTTACAGATAGCTGATGAAATAAAAGCCTTTGTCAAGCGGGAAGTGAACTGAAGACAACACAGAAAGCTGTGCAATGGAGATGTCTGTATTAATTACTCATGCTGATTGGAGGATGTCAGGTAAATCAGATGCTTTGAAAGTGATGCATAATTCCTGTACTGTTAGAAACTACATTAACCGGTAGCCTTTATACAGGGAAGCTGCTTTAAAATTGTAGCCCTTTTGGAAACATATAATTTATGGAAAATAAGGGATTTTCATTTAATGGATTTTGATCAAGGGTACAGTTTTAATGTTATGCGTAATCTTGTATTTGCTGTTTTACATTTTCTTAAGCTTTTCCTAAATTCCTAGACCTGATTATTAAAATTAGATAGAGGTGGGAAAAAAATAAAGAACATGGGATTTAAAAGAAATATGCACTGGTCAAAAAACGATGAAATAATCCAAAATGTTCAAATCATTGCAAACACATCACAGTCTTGGCCTGACAGGTCGTTCCACTGGAAGGCAAAGACATGCCATGACATGAAAAACGTTAGCCTTTTGAAAATGGCTATTGATTGTAAATGTCACTGTATAAACCTTGTGCAGGTTGACAGCTTACTGTGAGATGACTTGGAAAATGTCTGAGCTGAAAAATATCGCTACAACCATCATTTTCGGTGGCCAGGGGGAAAGAAGCGGGGAATGGAAGGGTTTAAAGGATAAAAATAAGATGCACCTGTGACAAAGATGCATCGACTTGCGTCATGCACAAAGAAAGATGCCCTTGACCAGAGCTAGTGCAGGCTGAAGGTAAAATGCTGGCATAGTTTTTCAGCTTTGATTGCCAGGGCTTCTTCACCCATCAAACTCTGACTCATCACCAGCTGTTTTCTCTTTTCTCCTGAATCCTAATCGTGTTGAGGTGAACCATGGCTGACAGTTTCAGAAAGCGGCTGACACTGAGAGGGTCCAGGGTGAGGGTCTGTCACACACAGGACAGGCAACTTCTGATTAAATCTATAATAAGAGCATGAAAAGCAAAACTACCTTTTTAACTTCTTTAGTCTGCTATTATTTGGCATGTTTAAAATAATTACATCAGCAAAACTATTAACTTTTTTTTTTAATTATGAATTCACATGCAACATGCAAAATAATTTATTGTTAAACAGTTGTGCATAGCTGTTCATATATATTGTGCTGTATAAAATAGTATAAGTACATTTTTGAGGGCCTTGCATTGCAAAAATGTAAATGTATTTAAATGTCAGCTGAATTAGATTCTATTTATTTAAAATAAGTGCTGTCAAATTATTAATCACTATTAATCGCATCCAAAAATGTTTTTGTTTACATAATACAGTATTTGTGTGTGTACTGTGCATATTTATTATGTTTATATAATACACACAGAATATATTTTTTGCATGTATATGCATTTATATTTTATATTATACATGGATATATTTTAAATATAAATGCTCATTTTATTTATTTTTGTCAATTTATATTTTCAGATAAATAGATGGTTTGATTAAATGTTATTCTGTCATCATTTATTCCCCTTAACAAAAAATATTGAAATAATTTATTTTCTAGACCAAAATATTTCTAAATATCATATTTATAATTATATATGTATGTATAAGAAAGAAGGTCTGTAGAAACATAAACATGAACATTTTCATTTTTGCATTAGAGCTACTCTTTAAATATTAAAATCAGACAAATGAGTAAGCAGACAACGTGGACTAGTGGAGTTATTGCCAAAACCCTAAAATGTCTCTAATAGACACAATCAAAAAGTATTTGACGTCTCCAGGGCCCGAGGTTATCCATAAGAAATATTTAGCCTGACTAAGCAGGATCAAACCACACCAGGTGCGGAAATGAATGAAATCATTATTTCACCTTGCATGTTTCCATCATTCAAGGTCTCATTCTCTGATGCGAAACTACTTGTTATTTAGCCCGTGAAAGTGAGAGGACCATGTTAATTGTTAATCCCATGTTTAAATATTCATCGTTCCATGCAGATCTGTAATGCTTCAACAACTCCCTCATTTGATGTCAAGTACTGGTCGAGGAAGGTGTCTTTGCCTTCATATGCCTGTTTCCGTGCATAATGCCTGTGATCAATTTTACATGTGCACCATACGCATTATATATGCACGTTCTGTTGTAAAAATATTCATGTGATGGAGGGGGAGGGGATGACATGTATAAAGCGTGTTAGAATTATAAGTTAAAACAGCATCTGTGATTAAGCTATTGTCCAGACAAAATGTACAAACGTTGCTTAAGGTTACAGGTTTAATAAACTTTTTATTTTCTTTAGAATTGTAGCTTTTTTATGGATCAGTTTCTTTATGCTATTATGGAAATTATTATGAAAAATGCATAAAATGGAAAGCTTACGAATCCAAAATTTGATTGGATGTGCTGAACTCAAAGTGATTGTAAAAAGGTGTTAATCAATATATTAATATTAGTTAGCTGATGTGTTGAATATGTGCAAAATTGTTCACACTCATGCTAAAGATCTATATTATCCATCAGGAAAGTGTATTTATAATATTATTAAT
>JAUMHQ010000058.1:7885446-7897948 GCA_032361165.1 Enteromius paludinosus
TTTTTTTTTAATTTATTATTATTTATTTTTTTTACAAAATAATTTTTGACAATTTATAATTTTTTCATGTCTTGGAAAATGAAATTGTTTTTTCAGCTGTACAACTGCTAAATTTCCAGGGTCACATTTAGTCACCTCAGCCAGCCATGCCATAAAACCAGAGAACAGGGGAGAGATAGAGACAGAATGTGTGTATGTGTGTGTGTGTGTGTTTGTGTGTGAGAGAGAGAGAGAGAGAGAGAGAGAGAGAGAGAGAGAGAAAGGAGCCATGAATCAATCTGTGTAATAGGGGGAAGGCCAAATGTAATAAATAATACAATAACAAGCCAAACTAATGAGCCGTTGCCAAGGTGAATTTCACAGAATAGTCCCCCTGTACAAAACCCCACTAATAATCCAGGGGAGCCAGCGGATGATAAAGCGGCACCATAAGGCAACACCTGCGCAATTAAAACAGAGGATTCTTTCCCAACGTTACATTAATTTCAGCCTTTTGTAAAGGCCCAATGAGCACGCTAATAATCTAGTCTACTTGACTCTGTGTCTAGCCAAAACAGGGTGTCTAATTAGGTAAAGGTAATTAATTAGAGATAAACGGAGCTAATCAAGAGCCGTTAGCGCTCTGTCTGTCTCGTCATTAAGACACACAGGCTTCTGGCTCTCTTATTGGCTGCTTCACCAGCTCTTTAGCTATTGCCTACAGTATACCTATACAGATTTCAGAGCGTTCACTCAAGATACACACAGCTGAGATCTCCAAAAAACACCTCATTCAGAACTAGCATTTACGAAATGGATCAATGACATATCTCTAAAAAAGTTCAAACGATGCCACCGGTTCCTGTTAATTGCAAGTGTCTCATTCATCGGATCTGAGGAGCATTTTGATGGCAGGATTCATATGAGTGTCATCAGCCACTTCATTACCAAAAATCTGTTAACGTGATTTTGATGATATGATGATAAAAGCTAGCTTAGCGGACCCTTGCGTTTCCTCTCACCATTAATTGGTGGAGTAGTGCGCTCTGATTGTGCTGATGATGAGGGAAGTAGTGTGATGTTTAACACAGCATCACATTAGCGAAAATGAATAAAAATAACATGGATATGAATTTGCGTATTACCTCTCACCCCCTCCTCAGGGAAAATGTATCAGGACTTGCGCTTCGAAAATAACGGCTTGCTTCTCTGAGAGTCTCGTCAACGTTTCAGCTCTAATTACGAAAAGTGGAGCACTAAGCAGAAGCCAGAACTCACTCGAGACGAATCACGAGCGGAGACTTAAGTTCAAACAGGAAGGCCTCTACTCTGATGCGCATGTAGCCATCATGTCCAATTGTCTGTGATTAAAATCCCGCTCTCTGCTACGGCTGGGACGAGATTACAAAAGTTGCAATTTAATGCTTAGCCTAATGGATGTTGACTCTGCATGCGAAGGGATGGGCGACAAACAGGAGGAGAGGAAAATGGGAATAAGACAGAAGGCATTAAAAAAGTGCTAGATCTTGAAAAGGTTTGGTGAGCAGGATTTTGTGTGTGTTTGTGTGTTGTGGGACTTTTGAGCTTAGGAATATTTTAGGGATTGTTATTATTTCCCCCCCCCCCCCCCACCAACCCCCTCCTCCTTCGTCCTCGTACACGAGGGACTCGTCTCCTACAAGGAGGCAGGCCGCTCCCTCGACACGCATCATTAGAGGGTTTTTTACAAGCGACAAGCAGGCTATTTGGCTGTCATTGGGATTGTTTGAAGAGAATATGTTTATCTGCCGTTTACTCTAGGGGGGCTGGCATCAGAGAGAAAGGCAAGCAGATAACCATGAGCGCTTGACATCACTGTTATGCATTTGTCAATATTAAGGATAATAGGTGAGGACCGTTGCTGTTAAATTGGCAGCTCACTGCATCATGCCATCACAAACATCAGTAGACCTTTGACCTTTACTGTCACAGACCAGATGACCATCGACTGTCATTGCTAATTGCTAAGCAGAAGTATTTACACAAAAAAATATGGGTCTTCCCCTTTCTTACTAAGTATTTAAAGACAGAAGGTCATCAAATTATTCTGCTTAGAAGAAAAAGTTCAAAGTCTTGTATTTTCAGATTCAGTTTTGTTTTAATGTATTCTAATGTTTTTATATGATGTATTTCATTTTCAGTTTTCATATCTCAGCTGTGATTTTTGTTTTATTTTATGAACTTATTTTAACCTTTAGTGCCATTTTAAATTGCAAAACCCTGAAATGTAAGACTAAATCAGCTCCAAGAATTAATTAGTCCCAAGTTGTCATTAAAACAAATTAAGAAATAACTTTTCATGGAGCACAAAAAAGTATATAAATCAGGATAAGAAGCTAACAAATACATATGCACAAACACGAAAGAAAGTGAGCTTGAATGCTATAGAAACATATTTGTTATCTCCACTGAATTTGTGTGAAAATGAGTGCGACAAGGGGATGTGTGTTTTGTGTGTGTGTGTGTGTGGACATGATGGACTGTCAGACAAGAAACGAGGGACGATAATACGGCCATCACCGACCCAAAGTGTAGGGTGTGTGACTGCTAGAGTGTATGCGGCATTTCCAATTGAAATGAGACAGAACGGAGGCATACAGATCCTCATTATCCCATTTCCCTCAGGGGGAGTGAAGGCAGCCTTTCAGTCAGAGGAAGACAAGAAGAAAACGCTCTCTCTCTCTCTCTCTCTCTCGCTCGCTCTCTCTTTCTCACTTCATGACATGAATATTTGTTGGGGGGAGGAGCACAGCAGATGAAAACTACATCAAATTACAGTTAACAAACAAACAAGTCGTGTGGCGGTGCTGGCTGAGCAGTGTAGCTAACCCTCTGAATCTGGGTTCCATTTAGAGCTGTATTCACCAGGGGGGAAATGTGCCCAATACGAGATACAGGTCACATCACATTTCCCAGCGGAGCCCTGACAGTGAGGGAACAGGCCGCACATCACACGGACACGTCCTGTAGTATCGACTTCAGAGCGGCTGATTGCGCCAGCACCCGCCGGCGCTGTTTAGATAGTTTGACTACATCAAGCTCCTCTTCTCCATGCCTCTTACTGGTGCGATTAGAGAGGGGAGAAGATGAAAGGTGCTTGGTGTATTTTTAAAATTGTTGATTTTCCCCTCTAATGATAGCTGGTGCAATTAAGCACTGGCTTCAGGCTCTCTATGTCCTTGTGTGAAAAATCTCAATTATATATGTGTGAGAGTGAGAGTGTGAGCGTTTGTGTATGAATACGAGTGCAGGGTTTGCATGCATGTGTGTTTTCTGGAGATTGAGTGTGGCATGTGTTCGTGTACGTTGCTTTTCAATGCAAATAGTTGTGTTTATGTCAGTCTCAGCATGTGTAATGGTGTCATGTTCGATATGTTCAATTCAGATCTATTATAAAAATGTAAGATGCAGCTGTGAAGGCTTAACCTCGATTTCAATGTGTGTGTGTGTGTGTGTGTGTGTGCGTGCGCGTGTGTGTCTGTCTATCTATCTATGATAGATAGATCTTGATTGTTCCCTATCTTTATCCAAATCTCTATCTTTATTATTGAAGGCACTACTACAAAGCACATATATTTCACCAAGTGATAATTTTTATGAAAGCCATATAAAATAAAAAACATACAGAGCAGAATTTCTAAAAGGTATATACAGTACTTAGCAATATACTTCCACCAAATGTTTGGAAAAATAAAATTTTTGTAATGAACCCAGTCTCACGCCAGTTCGTGACTAAATCACGAAATTTATATTTAATCTATTTATTCGTGGCAGGGATGCATTTATTTCGTTATTTTCGTAAGTCTGGCATGTTCTTTAAACTAAGATTCCATTGGATGCATCCATTCATGCTTGACTTACGAAAAAAACTAAATAAACGTGTCCCTGCTGAATGAAATACATCTTTTATTTATATAGTGCTTTTAACAATACAGATTGTAGCAAAGCGCGGAACATTTTCAAGTAGGAGAACAGAATGATGGTTATGTATAATGACGAGTTTAAACTATTAATTTATTAAAGGCAGAGACGGTCACTGTACTCAAACGATGATAATTGCTAGAAACTAGGTGCCCCCAACTAAGCAAGCCATGGGCGACAGTGGCCAGGAACCAAAACACCATCCGTGTGAGAATGGAGAAAAAAAAACCTTGGGAGAAACCAGGCTTAGTTGGGGCCAGTTCTCCTCTGGCCGGACGCCCAGCACCTAATTTCCAGTTCAATTCCAGTTCAGTGCATGACAGATTGGGCAAAGGACTTGTAGTGTGTGTGCGTTTATAATAAATGTACACAGTATTCACACACATTATAATGTAAACAAAAAACTTTCTATTGGATTCGATTAATCGCAATTAATTGTTTGACAGCACTATAATGTGTGTGTGTGTGTAAACACAGACATATTGTGAAATGTTATTACAATTTAATTAAAAACATTTTTAAATATATATTTAAAATGTATTTTTTCCCTGCAATTGCAAAATTGCATTTCCAAATTTTTTCAATCTGCATGTGTGTATGCTATATTTGTTGTATTTATTAAGTGTCTATTGATATCTGTAGAGAAAGCAAAAGGACAGCAAGTGCACAATTTGTAGACTTGAAATTTGAAGCATTTTAAAGAAAACCACCGAGTTGAGTTTTTGAAACAGAGCCTTTCATTTACTTAACATTGTGAACACTCATTACTTGTGCCAGGCTCTTTCAGCAAGCATCCCATCACCCCTCGACTTCAGCCTTGTGAAATCCGCTGCAATTTTGCAAGCAGTCACTTGGTTTGGTAGACGATGAAAAGAAAAAAGTGTTTTTAGCAGAAGCTGTGTAGAGGGAATTGAGAGGAACACTTTTTCTATTCCTGTTTGATGCACCCTCCGTACCTCAGGGCACAGTTCTGGAAAATCTGGCGTGAACTTTCAGCACTTAAATGCTAAAACGTGACTGATTTGGGATGATAATAGGCACCCTAATAGGAGTGGATCCCCAGCAATGGCTTCCAGTCCTGTTTCCTCCTGACTTAATGAAATGTGATCAGACAGTTGGAGGGAGGACGAAAAGACAGAGGAGGAGAGAGAGAGAGAGTGAGAAAAATAGCACAAGGCATGATCCTCCTTGCCGGCAGAGAGGGGAACGGATCTTACAGCTCCTCTTTTGTTTGGGAGGAGGGTTGATGGCCCGGAGAGCAGCAGGTCAATACCAATAAGAGAAAGAGTCTAACACCATACACCTGCACTTGGTGCAAAATAAACAATAGAAAAATCTCTCCAAAACTGCTTCAAGCGTTATTGTGTTCAAGTGTTTGGTACTAAATGTGACATTTTCTCTTTTTCAAAGAGCTCACAGAAATAAACCAGGTAGCAATTATTATTTTCTGCCACAGCAGGAGTAATTACAATGTTATAAGTACTTAATAAGACTATAATTACACATTAATTACCGTGAATAACACAGCACTCTTTCACAAATTAAAATATGACATTTCAATTAGGTCTAATTGGCCTTGGGATACTTGAGCATAGATTAGTCACCTTCCATCCCGTGAAAACCCCATTTAGATGAGTCAAGCCTCATCTGGACTCCTGATAAATGGAAAGTATACAGACATGGGGATGCTGTGAGTGCAATTGTTAAGACGAATCTGCCTGTCGAGGTGTTCAGGTCAACTGAATGTGTTCTTTAAACTTGACCGTGGCTGTAAATCACCTCGTCATCACATGCAGGTGTCCTGCTGTGTTCTGTCACTCACTGACAGAGCATTTGTTAAGAAGTTTAATTACTTGTGTGGCTTGAATCCAGAGTAAGCCTGTATTTCTTTTAATCTGTCTTCTTTGTTGTGCCCTGGGTGCTGTGGTTTGCAATACATATGTGTTAAAAGATAAAGAAAGAAAGAGAGACGAAGAGAGCAAAGCAAAAACTGTGAATGGACCTAAATTACAATGTAATGTTCGCTCTAACTTCAATAACAAGTCATTAGCAGACTGTCAGAGAGTTTCATTTATTTGTTATTACGGTGCCCACAGCGAAAATCACAGAACTGGGAATGTACGCTGACTGCAATTAGACTAGAAGAAAGAATGCACAAAATATCCTTTAACGGCACATTGTCGAGAAATGGAGAAGTGAGCAACGTTTTAACGCCTCTGTGGATCGTTTTCATGCCTTGTTTCTGGTGTAATTTGCAATAATGGTGTTTGCATCATCAGCATCCTTATTATCATATCATGAACCATGGGAGAGCGTGTAATCAGGTTGATGTGTTTTAGAGGCACTTTCTCCTCCGTGTCTCACAGGCAGGGATAAAACGCAGCAGGTCCTCCCTCTGAAAGAGCCGGAAAGCGCCAGCAGTGTCGCACGAGCTCGCATTATTATTATCATTTCTGATGCGTTTAATAGCCCCTGTTTTAGCTTTGAAGACAATCTTTAGGGAATATTGAATCAGAGCATTATTTTCTGCCCTGGATTCCTTGCGCAGACAAAACTCTGTTAATTAGCCCCATACCTATAAGCAGACTCTTCCTCTTCCCTCTGCCTTCATATTATTAACCGTGACTCCTTTGCCCCCCCCCCCTCGTTTTTGCTCTTCCCCAGTGTTGTTTTGTAATCAGAATACCCCATTGGCACTCATGTTTTTTGCATGCGTGATTGGGCTGAGCATTTTCCACCCAACATCCTCTCCTCCCATTAGAGCCGAGGCCTGAGGAAGCCCCTGTGAGTGGCTTCTTCCGCTAGCACGGCGTGTAGAAAAGACCCCTAGTATCCTCTAAACTACCCTAATGCTCTTCGCCATTCATAGCCTCTTTAGAGCCGGTTCCTGCTTGCGAGGAGTTCAAAGTCCTTGTTAAACCCAACTGCCCCACAGTAAAACGGGCCGGGGACCCTTTAGAATGCATTTCACAAATCAATAAGCCCTCCCTAAGGATCTCCCTCTCTTTCTCTCTCTCTCTGTAACATCTCTGAGCTTGTCACAGAGGCTGTTGTAATGCAAAAGAAATTCCTTAAAGAATAGACAGAGATAACCGCGAGCAAGACGGAATGCAGCGAGAAGATGTTTTACACAGCCAAAGGGGCAATGCCAGGTACTCCCCACCAACCCAGACGGATGTTATTCACAAACAATATGCTAAACTCGTCACGGGGGATTTCGATTGTGTAGGAAGGATGGCTAGGGATAGAAATTCAGAAATCGACAACGCTTAAAAGCACGTTTTGTCTCTGCTTTTTCTTCAACTTGGAGACAGGGTATCAGTTTCAGTCAGGATTTAAAGGTAAACGTCGTTCAGGCTTGTGTGTTTTCGTTTCAGGGCTAGAAGGAAGATGCTTTGTGTATTCATGAGAAATGATTTCCTCTTTGGGAGGCCTACTGTAAAGAATGAAAAAATATGTATTTTCTTCAAATGCTCTCCATAAGCGATAGATATCGCTCACATCTCGTAGCACAGCTCCCTATACGCTTTCACAAACCCTTGAGAGCAACGCTAAATGTATTAAACGCACAGCACAAAAACAGCTTAACTTTATGCGACTATCGGGGCAAGGTGTGCTGCAAAGCTATGGTCAGAATTTGGCCTGGGGCTGTTCAGAGAGCGTACAAAACTGAAACACTCCTCATTCAGTCAGACACAGAGCAGAGAGAGCAGGGGGGTAGATACAGGAGATGAGGGAAGAGAAAGAGCCGTGTGTTGTGAAGAGATGGCATTTATGATAGGAGAGGGCTGCTTGATGTGGCACTGTGGCGCTGTAACAGCATTGTAAAGCCTGCTGACAGGCTGTTGTAGTTGCGTACTGATCACAGGCAGTAAAACTATGCAGATGGTGGCAGATGATCAGTGCTCTGTGAGCAGAATATAAATATGGCTGCCATCAGAGAGAACACACTCCCCTTAGACAAACACAACACTGATGCAGCAGCATCGGCTTGCACCAGCATTGTGGCTTTAAAGTTGGCTTTTCCATTTATTTATTTTTTCTGGGTTCAATACAAGTTAAGCTCAATCTAAAACATTCGGGGTATAATGCTGAATACCTAAAAAAAAAAAAAAAGTAAATAAATAAATACTAAAAACTTGCACATTAGAAAACAAATGTCTATCACCACAACTTTATGCTCATATTAAGGCTTTAGGTGTTGCATTACCATTGTAACAAAGGAAATTTGGATATGATGTTTGAGAAAAGTGAGTAATTTCTTTTCCACACTAACGTCAAGTTAACACTTGATATTTGTTACTTAATTTACTCAGTAAGCACTTGCTTTCTTTACTTTCAGCTGATTTAAATTTTCAGAAAGACTTTATTTTGTGGTCTTATCTAGTTGCTAATTATCATGCACATTACTAGAATATTAGCTATTTATTAGTAGTAATTATGCACACATTAATGCCTTAGTCTACATGACCTTATTCCACATCCATGATCCTACCCAATACCTAAACTTAACAACTATCTTTTTAACCATTAATTAGCAGCAAATTATGAAATAATTGAGGGAAAAGTCATAGTTAATAGAGAGTACGTGCTACCAGATTTTCCCTTTAAAGTTTGCATTGAAAAACAACAAATTTCCAAACTTTATTTATTTTTCTGAGAAAAAAAGTTAACTTGTTAGTATTTAACGTGTGCTGCAAGTGCTGTCAATGCATTAAACCCAGAATATTCTTTTAACTTCATCATCCCAAGCAATAAGACTTATATTAATACATTCCTTCCTGCTTTAACAGCCCAAAGGCTGGCCATCAGTTTGATGTTTAATACTGCATGCTATGAAAGATTCTCTTCAAATTAGTAGTTATTTTATGAATGGCTTGATTAATTCATTTATATTGAGCCTGCACTGTATGTTGAGCTTGATGTGAGCTCAGGGACCTTATATGTACCGAACCTGCTGAGTTTTTACTGAGACACTTCAGATTAAGTAGCCCCCCTCCCTGCCTCAGTCCCAACTGGGGATGCTGCCTTCTGCTCTTTAAAAACCAGCATTACTAATTGGCAAACACTATAAACCGAGCCTTCCACTGCAGGCTCTTATCCATGAAGAGCATACGTTTCGAGCTTTCATCTTGACTTTGATAAAATGAATTCACATCAACCTACACTAGCTATACAAATAATTAGATATCAGGTCCGTATTGTATTAAGAACTGAAATGATGCAGAGGCAAATTAATGTGACAGCAAGTAATCCCGTCTCAACTACCGCTGTGGAAAGGAAGAGAAAAAAAGACCACAAGGTGGCTGCCGGCTATGCAGTCTCTGTTGTGTAATTAATGTAGCATTAAATTCTCCCATTAAGGTGACAGATGACAGTGTATATCACTGAGGCAGTCTACAGTGCCATCTTTGTAGGCAATGAGAGGGGGTTTGAAAAGAGATGGCTAGGTATGAATCATAATAAATGGTCTAAACATGCATTTTGATCAGTTTCTTTTCAGAAAGGACAAATTGGAGGACATTTATGGGGCTGATTTATTTAACAAGCTAATTTGTGTCTCCTTTTGCATGCTTGTGCTGGTTTATTGGGAGTTCAGGACATTTAAAAAGATACTCTTCACCCCAAAATGTCAAAAAATCTCTATTTTCTGAAGCTGATTTACTCACTCACATGCTGTCTGAAATATACATAGCTTTCTTTGTTCAGAGGAACAAAATTATTTTTAGAAAAATACAGTATTATAAGCATATTGGTTGTTTATTAGTACTGATTAAGCACTTATTAATACATTATTCTGCAAGTCACTTACCTACTACAACAAAAACGACATTACTTACCAGTAATAATCAGCAAATTAGGAGTTTATTGAGGGAAAACTGTCTGAAATATTAGTGCTTTTAAACATTTAATCACGATTAATCGTGTTCAAAATAAAAGTTTTTGTTCGCATGGAATTTGTGTACTGTGTATGTTTATTATGTAGCCATATGTAAATACACACACATGCATGTATATATTTACAAAAAATATGTTCCATTATTATATTATATTATTAATATTTTTAGATATTATATTATTTATATGAAATAATAAATATATACATGTGAATATAGACAAAATATATACTGGATGTATATGTCTGTGTTTAAATATACACAGTACACACTCATATATTATGAAAACAAAAAACATTTGTTTTGGATGCGATTAATTATTTGACAGCACTAAATATGTTCCTTAATCTAAATGGTTATCTATTTTCTTATACACCACTAGTTTATTTACTGGCGTTACCGACATTGTGTTTATTGGTCTCATACCCTTGCAACGTACTCAAAGAGATCTGAAGATAGAAAGTCACATCTGGGCCAGCATGAGGATGAATAAGTGATTTTTGGGTGAAGCAACCCCTTTAAGTGTGTTTGTGCTTGAGGTGGACAGAGCCGTAAATGCCCTTTGACCTCTGAGCTTTGATTGAAGCATGTATAATTGGAAGGCAACTGCTTTGGCTAATTAGCGCTTTATTAATGCGCATTGCCCTGTGGCTTGTGTGGGGCGCTGTCTGTCTGCGTGGGGGTCTGGGCAGGCTTTTCAAGACAGGCAGCGCTTGTGGGTGAGCCTAGTAGGTCATGCTGTATTACAGCTCCAGTAACAACCTCCAAGCACAGGCCAAGGACGCCCTGAGATGGTCACCATCCTTGTGAAATCAAGTCAGAAGCTCCTTGCTTGTCCCCACATGATAATCATCCATCTGCAGACTACAGAGGTTGGCTGAAGGCTCTGACATCACAGAACAGAACTGTTGATTTTCTGTGCGGCCAGAGCATGGCTGCTAATTCAAATTAACTCTCCTTTTGACCCGTCTTGTTCATTGACCTGACTATAAGTCTGTTTCCTTCCATTCTGTTGATACTTGGCAACCCCAACAGCCTCCACGGCTGGATGGAAGAGCCATTGCTGTGACTGGCAACAGCAGCCATTTTTAATGGGTCAGGTCGTGTTTAAGCTATTGGTCAGTGTGTTAGGAGAAGGTGGGAGTTGATTAAAAACCTCAGTTAATGATGTTAAGCAGACCCTTGCCATTAATCTGAGCAGTGGTTGGTGGCCAGGTCTGGTGGCAGAGTGATTGATGTAGGCCGTACTCTCTCACGCAGGGCGGCTGCTTGTAGATCACACTGAGTACATGTGATTGCTGTGGAGACTGTCTCCTCCTTGCCGTCTACTAAAACAACAGCTGTACACATGCACAGTGATGAGCCGTGCAGGAAGTTATAAGACCTCTGGACCTTGTTAGCCTAAATAAGCCAGTTACTTCAATTGCTTACATTCAGTAACACAGAAAACACAAATTTGTCAGTCATCAATCATTTCCTATGATTTTAGGCATTAAGGGCAAGCGTAGGTTTAGGTGTAGAGATATGCTCAACACTATATTTTTGCATTAAAATATTGTTCTAGGGTCTACAAAATATGTTGACCTAGTGACACATAGTACTTGGTAAAAGCAAGACGTGCAAGCCATCTGACCCTTCTTAGACAGCAATACAACTGAAATTATCCTAGATCTAGAAATGTCATAAATACATTGATGAAACAATCCATGTGACATCAATTTACTCAACCATTCTTCTCCCCTGAGTTATGTCTTCCACCATTTTGGAGAGCCTCACAACACAATGCTTACGTACACTTTAGCGTAGCTGACTTAATCAGTCTTGAAAGCATACACATGAATGTAATCTGCAGTTGTTTATGCCTATGGGAAACCACATGTGTGGCAGAATTTAGGTGAGAAGAATGGTTGAACAAATTATGCTATTTTTATTTTCTTTGCGCAAAAAAAGTATTTTCCTATCATCGTAAAACTGAAGTTGATCTACTGATTTCACATGGACTGTTTTACTGATGTTCTTACCACATTTCTGGATTTGGGATCATTTCAGTTGTATTGCTGTCTATGGAGGGTCAGATGGCTCTCTGATTACATCAAAAATATCTTAATTAGTGTTCCGAAAAATGATTGTTACCCAAAAGCGACTTGGACACATTAGAATCCATGACATTTCCATGCTCTAAAACAGGGATAGGCAACATCGGTCCTGGAGTGCTGAAAAATACCCCACTTGCTTGTAGCCTTATAATCCTAAATATCTTGATTTACTTGTTCAGTTGTGTTTGATTAGGGTTGGAGTGAAACTCTGCTGGGCATCAGCACTCCAGGATCAACGCTGCCTACCCCTACTCTCTAAGACTTACGTAGGCTACAGTAATGCTTTTTCCCCCCGGTTTCACAGGCAGGGCTTAAGTTAGTCCCACACTGAAATACATGTTTAAGCTGTCTTAGCTTAAAATATCTTCCTCCGACATATAGTGTCAAATATGTCAGTGCTGTAATACTGTCTCAAGATGCACACCTGTAATGTTTTTTCTAAAGCATTCATGTAAAAGCTGCTTAAATATCTTAAAGGGTCACAACACTCCCTTGTTTCAGAGGTGCTTTTTCACACCTCTGGTTTGAAAAACTTTCTGAAAAGGGGCGTTGTTCACTGGGGGTAAGGGG
>JAUMHQ010000058.1:7909681-7930764 GCA_032361165.1 Enteromius paludinosus
AGCGAAATGAGGGTTCATTTGAATAACTTGTTTGCTGCTTCTTAGATGCACTTTTTTTTGGTGAAAACCAAAGGTCTGAACTTCTATCGTACCAGTGCTTCTTTGAGATAAAAAGTCCTGTCTTCCTTTGATATTTACCATCCTTATGTCAGAGTGAGTGACAGCTTGGCTGACAGGGCGGGCAGAATTCTTGAAATTGCCAGTGAAAATCCTTCTTTGTCGCAATCTTTTGCCCTGGGCTGTAGGTGTCAGAGACAAGAGCCCAACTGCTTCATGCCAAATGTTTATCAAAGCTACTGATTAAATGCTTTGCTCATCGTATTTTAGTGCAGTAAAGTTCAAATACCCTGCCCAAGCCTTGAAAGCATCTAAAGTTTTAGAGAGAGAGAGAGAGAAATAGAGAAAACGGTACATTATACAACACAAACATTTATTGTGAAATACATGACCATTGCTCGCAATGTTATGCCACACAAAAGCGCCTCACAGTCTGAGATCTGTTGCTTTTCCCACTTCCCTTTATCTATACGTTCAGTCAATCCATCCCAACTTCTCATGGCTTCCTTTTTTCTTGCTGGAGGTAAAACGTCTGACCCTTGTGGTCAGTGCCACGATGGCTTCCTCTGGTCGCAGCTCTGTGTTTTGTTTCAAAAAGGCAGTGCAGTGCGGGCGAGTGAGTGCCCTGCAGTGGCAAGCCTGGGGCCATGTCAGCCTCAGCTGCTCCATCACCAGGAGACTGGCCTAACATCTCCTGACTGCACTTTGCTGTGTTTCCCTGATATGGTCATATCACATCTGCCCACTCTCCTGTGACAGAACCAGCACTTCCAACTTTAAACATTTTGCAACTATCTCCACTTTTCCAGTTTTTCAGCAGTATATGAACAATGTTTAGACATATTTCCCACAGCCACTGTAAGTTGATATAAGGTACGAGAGCCACTTACGACTTCTGGTTCTTTTTTTCCCCCTCTCCAGTCGGTGAGAACGAGGCCTGCAGCCCTCCTCACCCCCCTTCCAGCAGCTCTTCCTCCTCCTCACCACTGCATTTGAATTTCCAGATAATAGGCTTTGACTTCTGGCTGCACGTTTATAGGTCTTTTCATGTTATCTGCTTAGCTCATAGCATGGAGCTCAAGAACACAGACTCCCTGTGACAGGCCAGCCAGTCAGCCAGGCAGGCCTGTCAGGAGCCCTCATACACTAATGATTTCCCTTTAGTCTATTTTCTGTCTCATTGGCCGTTTCCTTCAAAAACAAAATTGCTCATTTAAATTCTCATGCCTGGGGCATTTTGGTCTTCAAATATTGTTGGAAAGTGAAAGGATTAGGCAAAATATGTTTTTTTAAAATGTTAATATATTTTCTGGTTCACTTTCTCCTCTGAGGCCAATTAGGGAATTTCTGCTGGCTGCATTAATGTCAAACTGACATTCCCAGCTATAATTACACTGTGCTTGAAACCTAACTTTCACTTGTAGGTAGATGAGTGTGCTTGGCAGTGACATGGAGACTCACTCCGCCAGCTTTTGATCATTTAATCATTGCTTTGCTTTCCCCCCTCTTTTTTCACCCCTGCTCCCGCTCATTGATGATTTCACCTTTATTTTCGGTGTTGCAAAATGCAGTGTTATCTTTCATTACTCGCGCCAGTGTTTTGCCGGGGTTCATTAGTGACGTTCGTTCTGCTCCCTTCAGGTGCAGCAGCCATATGCACACTGTTTACCCGCTTGATTCTCAATTTACATTGCGTTGCCTGGTGTTGTTGCTGTGTTTCTTCTCTTGCACACAGTGGGCACGTAAAAGCGAACGGGCCGACGTAAACAGCGCGATGGGTTATAATGGATGTAAACGTTCTTGACAGGCGGTCGTCGTCTTCCTCCCTGCCAACTGTCGCTTAGCTGCTATAGTTATAACACTATACATGACTCTCTCCAAATAAAAAGAACAAGGATTAATCGGGGTTACATATGTTTTTAATAAGAAATAAAAGCATCATTGTACTTTTTTTGTAATAGCATTTAATATAGCTTCCCTATTAATATCGCCTACGCATCAAAATTTAAACTAAAAGGCTATAGTAAGTCTTAAATAAATAAATAAAAATAATATCTAGGTTACGGTTGTGTGCACGTTATTGGGTCAACTATTAATATTATTATATGCGAATTCGTTTATATTCAGGCGCTTACAATTTGCAAGGATTTCGTTTTTTTCATTTAATGATGTTATGAAAATGGGAAGCGAACAATAATTTACTGCGTAAATTATTGCATAAACGCACAATTACTAGGCTGATTCAATTCAATTAAGTTTTTTTTTTTTTTTTTTTTGTGAGGTGGCCTTGATAAATAAATACACAGTACAGCAGAAATATATAGGATAAAAATAAATAACGTTTTATTTCAAATGAAAAGTATTAAAAATATTTTAAATGGAAAAAGAGCCTATATGCATTGTTTTGTACAACCTGGTTTTGCTAGCTGAGTCTGCCATAGGTGCCGAACTAATTTTGGATGACAGCATCGAAGACCTCCAGCAAACACACAGATAGGCCTATCCCTGATTTAGCCTCCAAACATTCTGTCAGTGCCGATGCCTATCACTGTAATAACGTGCGAACGGTTATAAATCTGACTAAAGCAGCGCTGGACAATCTCAATCTGGCTTTTGTTGCTTTGAAAGGAAATCATTTTCGCGTCTTGCTCAATTGCTCGCTCGCCCCTTGAGCAATGCGCAGCGTTCACACCCACCGCCCCTCATTCTCCCCCTCTTCTGTCTTATTTCCTCGTGATTTTTTGCGCTTTTAGACTTCAGGTAATAGGAAATGGCATTGACCCCTCCTGATCCCCCGATTACCTTTGTGAAGCGTGCACGCGCCACAGAATCACACGTCATGAGGCGGCTCGATGCCATCAGCACGGATCAATCACGCGCTCAGCCGCGCGCAGGAATGCAGCTCGCGGACACGGTCAGAGCCAACCGCGGCCCGCGCTGATTGACAGCTCTGGTAATTAGGTGATTGTAAAGACCCTTCTGACTGCTAGAACAACATTGTCAGGGCCGGTCTGTGGCCGGAGCGCACAAATCAATGTGCTTTCCTTGAGCAAACACTACAGAGTAGAGCAGAAAAACTAACAAAGAGACGCGACGTGGGGATGGGCACGCATGTGATGCGTGTGTCATCGTCGCTTACCAAAATTTACATTGCAGTTCTTGGATAGATTGCTGTTTTACGTAAACAAAACGAGACAGAGACTTCGCTGATGACATTCACGCGCTTTCCCTGTCTCTCGCTTTCGTTCGCATTTTAACATTTGATTTGGGTGTTAAATTAAAACTGTAATTGATGTTCATCTAGGCCACGGGCCCTTCTGTGTCCTTCTCCTAGGCTTATTATTTTCCCCTCCTTGTTTGCCTTTGGATTAATACTAGCTGCACTTCAAATTAAACTTGAATGTCACATGTTTTATTACAGTGTAAATTCAAGCACTGTTGAGAGGAAGAGGGGGGAATACTGTTAAGATCTAGTAAAAACTGTAATATTGGGATCCTGAAAGCCACTGCTGTAAATGTCACAGCTCACAGAGAGCACCAACCTACCATAAAAGAGCTTCTAAAATAATATTTCCGGTTGAATTTTGACTTTCATAACAATTTTGTGTCAGCCTTTTCCTGTCAGCTCAAATAGAGATGTTAGACATGTTTAGAGAGAGAGACAGCTAATTTGTCTTCTGTCAGACCCACGATTCTCGATTAAAGATGCATTTTTGTGAGACCGTGCTCTGTCCGATGCTATCCTTGCTCAAGCGCACTGCCAGTTGAATACAGTGCATCCTTTACAGTCTGCTTTTACGACACTTGCAAATGAAGTACAGCTTATTAATACTCAACTCATTTCATTATTTATAAATAGAATTGTGTGCATCCATGGTATGGATGTCTTTGATATGTCTCAACAAAATAGCTTGTCGCATGTATACAATATAATGTAAATAAATATTAATTGGTCCTATATACTTTTTTTTTTGTTTTAAAATAATGTCTCTTTTTTAATTCATTCCTCGAATATCTTTTAACGCAAATTCTGATTATTACCCGCGTGTCGTTGTTGTGATTTCACCAGTTTCCATAAATCTACAGTAGCCTACACTTTCTGACAAGTCGGTTAACATCGTGATTCAGATTATTGTTAATTCCGGGCTTTTTTGTAATTTGCATGGATGAGGGGCCAAATGTTTATAGTATAGTAAGTCTTTTATTTAAATGAACATCTATAGGCGTACAGGCATACAGTTCGCGTTTATCAGAACAGTTAATCAGTTAAAAACAGTTAATTTATGTGGTTGCTTATTTATGCCCCCCATATTTTATTGCTAATTGCATAAACTTCCCCTGGGTTATGAATAAACCTTATAAAACACACCATATTGCAACTGAACAGTAAAATGCACAGTACATAAAAACAGAACAAGAGCATTATGTTTTTAAAGTATCACTGATTAGCCTATATAGCCTACTGCGTTTAGAAAAATATATATTTTCAACTTCTTGTTTTAGTTTCACTGATGTGTCTTTTTCAGAACATTCGACGATTTATTACTAAATTCATATTTTGCTTTTACTTTTGATAAATGCCTATAGAGATTGTGCACGAAGTTTACGACAAGCGTGCGTGTCTGCAAACAGCTTGAGGCCTTCAGCATTCGCGAGGTGACAGTTCCAACATAAAGCCGCGAGGGGAATCAATACAGTGCAAACTACAATTTCACCGTCCGATCATCGACCATCAGCCCCGGCTGATCAGATGAAATCCTGACTGGTTGTATTCAATTTGTTCTAGCGGCGCCCGCCTTTAAACCCAATAAAGCGATTGATTGAGGCTCAATGAGTTGCTGCAATTAGTGAACTGTTAATGAACATGCTGCTGGAGTCTCATGAGACTGGCGTGTTCAACCATCGCTTTGATTTCTTCAACGGAAAGACATACATTGCCAATAGTTCGTTTTCACATATCTTGGGACAAAACACATTTCACTCCTCTAACTTAATTAGATAGTAAATTTATATGTGTGTGTGTGTGTGTGTGTGTGTGTGTGTGTGTGTGTAAAAGTTTAAGCATATCTGCAGGGTATGGCACCAAATACCATATGACCAAATAAATTTAGCCTAAAAATTTCTAAAACATTTTAAAATAAACTTTTTTTCAGAAAGTAAGTATAATGTATTTTAGACGTGACTGCAAAACTGTTAGATGTTGCAAAAATTCATCAAAGTCAGTTCAGACTACAAACTTACAGTATCTTAATTGTTTTATGTAACCACCTCAGGTGTTCAAGACAGCTATTTAGTCATTTAGTTGAATTTGGATGTTGGTAGGCTAAAACATGATGTCGGTATGTGTACACAGAAGAGGTTTTGCCCTGCATTAACCAGCAATCTTCAAGCGATTATTGACAGGAATTCTGAGATAGCTTTGTCGCCGCCTAGTGTTGTTACTGAGCGTGTGTGTCGGGGAGTTGCGTGTTACAGGCTACAAGAATTTACCAATTAGCCACGACTTAAATGACTATTTCAGTTCAGTACAGAATACAGCATTTTAAGAATGACAAGCTAAGAAGCCAAGCACATTTACATCAGTCACTGACACTAGCATACATGGATATACTACAGCATCGTCGATTTTTTTTTTTATCGCTGTAGTGTTTAGTCAACACATTTACAGAAACTTCTTAACAGATAGTTACCCCACTATTACATGTAACAGGTCAGCTATTAGTTCGCCACACGAAACAGCAAAATACATTCAAACAAATGTATATTTTTAAATAAAATGTTTTAAAAAGACATGTCATGCAAATCATATATGAATTATTAAACAGAATGAACATTTAAAGAGTTTGTTGAGGTTTTATACCCCCGGAGAAACAATTTTATACGAATAGAATAACAAGTACAAAAAAAAACGAACATGCAATCCCTTATATATTTTACAAAGGTATATTGTATTTCCAAAACATATGTTCAATGAATCAAACAGACAGGCACAAATAGGCTAATAAAAATACATGATATATCGAAAGTTATAATTATAGCGTATTACAAATAATAATAAAAACGAATCTATCAACACATAGTCTTCTGAAGATTATTTATTTCCTTTTTGTGAAAGAATTTAAAGCGGTGCGCGCAACAAACCTAAATGATGACTCCCACGTCGCTCAGCTAAATAAAAGAGGTTAAAGAATCTCAGGTCGGTCCGTTACAGGAGGAGGTTGCAAACAGGTTTGGGAGCACAGTGGAGTGATCCACGGAAAGCTCGACCGTAGCAAACCTACGATAGAGAACGCAGCAGCCCGATACAAGCAGCTCTCCGTCCGTCTGTTGGAGAACATGTAAGCCATCAGATACCTCCATATGTAGCGCATCATCACCCTTCTCTCAGTATACGCACTCAACGGCATATAAAACATTCTGAACTCTAACTCAAACAACATTTAACATTAAACATGAAACAATTAACAAATAAAAGCAGTGCATTAAACAGCGTCGTAATGTTTAACGAAAGGTAAAGGTTGAAACGCATGTTCGTTGGTAGGCTATTTAATTTTTTGCTCGTCAGTCGGAAAACATTTCCATTTAACGCACTTTGTCTTCTCCTGTATAAACAAAGTGAACGAAATGAAGCCGGTTTATAAATCTAGAGTGGGCCCAGGGTTTATTTAGAAGAAAATAGGCAAGATACGAGTCGGGCATATGTCATGTACAATATTCGCCATCATTTCATTCCCTTGAGCTATTTAGAATCAGTGCTTTCACTCAAAGGCCCTGACACACACAATGACTATCAGCTCAAAACGGGCTTATTTCTCTAGCACTGTCTCTGTGCTTTTAAAAGAATAAACTGCACAATTTTGTTTTGCCAATAGGGATTATAATTATGAGTTGTTTTTTCTTTTGAGAAATATAAACTAAAAAACATAAGCTGATACAAAGTATATGTAATGAATGAATATTAAACAAGTAAACAATCCAATCATTAAACAAAGTACACAATTGAATAGTAAACTCTTTTGATATTATATTTATATTACAATTATATGTTTATATTTTAATTGACGGAAGATGGAATGCTATATTACCGAACTATAGTGTCTTATTTAATTTCCACGTCGTTGTTGTTTATTACTGCTTGGTAATTATTTTTAGTAACGAGCAATATGTGTAACATGCACAAAATTATGTTAAGTGTTGCCATAAACGTATTTGTGTCTAATGAAGATGCCGTCTGAAACATTATAGCGGAGGGAAGGTTTCAAAAGAGCATTGCGGAATCAATGAGTGGTTCTAAAGTGTAATGATGAAGTAAAAATCGCTGATTGGACAGACGCGTGACCATGTAACCAATGAGAGGAGAGATGGGGAGCACGAGGAGTGTGTTATAATAAAGGAGAAAATATGACGTCAATATAGGAAGTCATTGTAGAGCAACACTACAACGATTAGTGGCAAAAGGGAGCGTGATGTCGAGGAGTTAGAGCATCCCAATCTCTCCACACCTCAACTTTGAAAGAAAGTTCAATAACCATAACAAAAGGACGTGGACTACACAGACCCACTTGCTTTCCACATTTCACCTTGAATGTAACAACATCTTGGAGCGCAGGCTATATTTCTATTTTTCTTTGCGTAAGTGCAAGGATTTTTTTTACGTGCGCGTAATGTTTATTTTGTACTTTTCGCGGTTTTTTTTTTAATCGCGTTAACCTTTGAGTTCTGTTACTCGTTTCGTTGATTCCGATTAAGTTTTTTTTCCTTCTATTACAAAATTGTGCAGGAAAGTTGTTATGAAGACGACTTAAGTGCTCATCCTTTTCTTGTACTATGGAAGGATCCAGTGGGTCTAGTTTCGGAATAGACACTATTTTGTCCACAACCAATTCTGGCAGCTCAGTACTGATGAACGGAGATTTTCGCCTCGGTGACAGAACAGCGGATTTCAGGAGCCAGGCGACCCCATCACCATGTTCGGAGATAGACACTGTGGGAACAGCCCCCTCATCCCCGATTTCAGTTACGATGGAGCATCCCGAGCCGCATCTGGTCCAAGACAGCCTTCAGCATCACCATCACCATCATCATCACAGTCAGGCTCAGAGTTTGCAGCTTTCACCCCAGCCTCATCCGCTCGGTCAGGCTGGCTGTGCCCCCAGGACTGCCACCTCCTCCTTTCTAATCAAAGACATTTTGGGCGACAGTAAACCGCTAGCAGCGTGCGCTCCTTACAGCACCAGTGTACCATCTCCACATCACAGTCCCAAAACAGAGAACGGAACCGCCCCGGACGGCATCAGGCCCAAACTAGAGCAAGATGAAAACAGAAGCAAACTGGACAAAAGAGATGACATTCAGAACGATTTAAAATGTAACGGTAAGAGTGCATTTTCCATGCAAAATAAATGAATAAGTTAGCCTAAATACACGATACAACTAATGGTAGACCTTTAGATTATAGCAGCCGTTTTATATCTTTGGTAATATAATAGACTTATTCGTGAATTATTACGATCATTTTGAAATGCAGAAAACTGTCGTTTTACACAGTTATGTGCATTAACAGTTCATCGTACCGCGAGAAAAAAACATCAACAACAACAACATCAACTGTTTGCTAATAGATTACATAAATAAATATTACATTTAAATATCTTAATAAACTTTTCTGTGTTGTTCTTTATCGCAAATCTAGGGATGTGAGTTTGAGTGATCTTTTTCATTGTGAAGTTGAAAGCGTATATATTTATGGTATTTTTTACTACATTATATAAAATAACCAAAACATAACGGATTTTTGGACAAGTCCTAAATATTTATTGAATGGGTTTTAACAATTAACGTTTGTGGTTCGGCCGCTTGGATATTAGCCTACATAGTAGGCTATCCTAAAGTACATAGGTACAAAATAACCATAGGTTAACATTTTACTTATCATTACTTGAAAAATAAAATTGACGTCCATATTAAAGCCAAGTAAAAGGCTTTGTTTTTATCTGTGTTTTTAGTAAGCACCAGTATTACAATACAACAACAATATCGGTAGCTGGTTACTGAGGTTATTCTCTGATATTAGCATAACAGATGTAAAGGCTGGTGAATTTTGCCCGGTGTGGGATCCTCCCTAGTGAGTCAATTAGAGAGATTATTGTTCTTCCTTGAGGGGGGATCACGGAGCCCAGCAAAAACTGCTACAAATAGAGATAGATTGACATATCGATCCTGCTAGTTTTGCTGTAATATTTTCGTTTACATACGAGCGACCTCATTTATTTGGGAGAAAAATATGTATATTTTTTATACCTGTTTTTTTTTTTTCTAAAAGTACTGACACTCATATTGGTTCCTACTAATACCAAGACGAAATAATCATACCTAATCAGATTTTGATTTGTGCATGGAATCGAGGCCTATAGCAATGACAAGTTACCAAAATAAACATTTTAAACAGTAGCCTAATTACTATAGCCTGTGTTCTCGTTTTGAGTAAATTTCATTTAAAGAATATAGAAATGAACAACTTCTTTTATAATAAATTTTGCATTGTTTTTTTTTTTTTTTTACAATTTTTTTATTTTGCTAACTTCTTTAGGGGCAAAAGAAGAGGGCGATCGGGAAATTTCTAGTTCAAGAGACAGTCCGCCAGTCCGTTCTAAAAAACCTCGCAAAGCACGGACGGCCTTCTCCGACCATCAACTAAACCAGCTGGAGCGCAGTTTCGAAAGGCAGAAATACCTCAGCGTACAGGACCGAATGGACCTGGCAGCAGCCCTAAACCTCACAGACACACAAGTCAAGACGTGGTATCAAAACCGACGGTAGGTTTCCATATAACATTTATAAAATCTAATAAAAGTAATGATGCCTTTAGATTGTGCAGGCATTTGCCATATTTTTGTATTTAAATGTGAAACTTTTGCAGTTGCCAAATTAGAGATGTTTTGTATTCCATTATTATTTATTATGTTTATATTATTATTAGCTATTATTGTTTTTTATTATTGTAATTATTATTATTATTATTAAGCGAGCTTTTAAATATCTGAACTTCGGTACCAAATTTATGGATCAAATCATTTTAACCTTCTGTCTGAAATTGTATTTTACAGTTTTGTCATGTTAGACAATTTTAAATCGTTTGAATGCAAATAGCTGTTCATGAACAACGTTGCTTATTGCATACTTAGTACTAATGGAATTATTTCCCTTCAAAATAATTTTTCATTCTTAAACAATGCTCATATTTGTATTCAACTTCTTATATATATTTAGGCAACGAATGTTGCTTTCCGTTGTAGGGAGTTCTCTGAATTCTAAACGGATCGGTAATAACAATTTAGCTTAATTTAATCGAAAACAAAACGGGGGGATGTTTTAGTCACAAACAATTAGCAATATTCTGATATATTTTACACACCATTTCAGGCTAACGTTTTATTTATATGATATTTACCTACAGCATCCAGCGTTCACTTCTAAAACAATTTGGTGCAGAAGGAAGGAGACATGTGGATAGTTTAATAATTGATTTCTTGTATTTTGATCTCATTACAGGACGAAATGGAAGAGGCAGACGGCTGTCGGATTAGAACTGCTGGCTGAAGCTGGAAATTATTCGGCCTTACAGAGAATGTTCCCATCTCCGTATTTCTACCACCCGAGTTTATTAGGTACCGTGGACAGCACGACAGCGGCCGCCGCCGCCGCTGCCATGTACAGCAGCATGTACCGGACTCCGTCCACACCGCATCCATCTCTCCAGAGACCGCTCGTCCCCAGAGTGCTCATTCACGGCCTGGGGCCCGGGGGACAACCGGCTCTGAACCCGATAGGAAACCCAATACCGGGCACACCGCATCCTCGGTAAAACGAAAAGACACGGAGAGACAAATGTATCACACGTGATGTGACAGACTGCGCTGAACTTTCACAAGATGCATTTTTTTCTCCAACACTGAGAGACGATTTTATCGAAGAAAAAGATGTATTATTTAATATGGACCATTTCTGACGTATAGGCCAAACTAAACCAGACGAGCCTGTGACCGTGACAGTAAAAGGACTGTTCATTGTCAGATTGTTTGTTTTGTCTTTTTTGGTACAAATACACTTATACTAGTACATACGCTTATAAAGTTTAATAGATTTAAAGAAAGGGTGAAATAAAGACAAAATGATAAAAAAAAAAGCTAATGTCAGACGCTTTCTCTTGGAAGGGGCCGTGCTTAGTAATTTAATGGGACCTTTTTGGGGCTGTTCTATTGTTTAAGTTTAAAAATTTGATTCCAATAACTGCACAATTCTAGAAAGATACATTAAAGTGAATGTTTTTAGCATCGGTTTGTTTTAAATCTGGATTTAACACAATTTATTGAATTTGAATTTAAATTAAATTATTTTATTTAATTTAGTTTAAAAAACAAACAATTTAATAAAAAAAAAAAAAAATCGAAATTTCTAACATACAGACCTAAATTGTAGTGCTTCTCGGCGCTTGTAAATGATACAAAATAACACTAGTTTAAGGACATAGCAAATCAGTCATATATATATATATATATAAACAAAAGAAGATTTGTTATGTCCACTGAAATATATGTTAGCCAATATAAGCTACTTTTTTAGGGAACAACATAAGTTCATTGTAAACTCTTTAAGCCCGTCTGAACTCATTAGCATAGGCGTGTATTCAAGTAAGACTCGGGACCGGTCTGCTACGTGAGAATAGATGTTTGACGCGTTTGCTCTGGGAATGGCGAAGCTGCTCCCGGTCTGGCAGCTGTTCTGTGGGAGAACCGCCGCGGACAGACAGCAGGCGTGAGCCTTCTCAGCGTGAGCGAATTAAAAGAAACATTTCACATAAACAATTATAAACCTCTGTGCAACTCTCCCGAGATAAATATTCGCTATTTGTCATTCGTGCGACACTTAGGATAATGCTGTTAAGGGCACAACCACACAGAAACCCGCGTTCTTCATTTAGCCTATTTAAAATAAGCCTGACGATTTTTTTTTTTTTACAAATATTTTTCTTTTCAGACAAATCAGTATTTCATCCCCAGCTCGAGCTAATCGTGCACTCAGCAGCTAAGTTCTAACACTGAGCCAATGAACAAAAAAGTCTCAGTGAGTGGATGTGTATAAACATGGTCTAAAAAGAACAAAAGGAATTTTAAATAAGAGACGATGCCAATTCGAAATGGAAAAACATAGGCTGCTAGCCAAATATTACACAATACATAATACATGACCGCGATATTTAGTACTGCAGCGTAAAACCACAATTTTAGTTACAGAAACTTAGGCCCCCTCTCTTGGTGAGAATTATTTACGACTATTTACAGAAATGAGAAAGAAAGAAACCAAACGTAAGCATACGTAATCACGTGGGTTTTCTTTGGGGAATGCAATTAAGTGAACATTACAATGCTTTTCTTTTTTGAGCATGGTAACATCCCCTGGAGGACTGAATAGACTGCAGGATCGAATAGCCTCAGGGCGCGTTTGTTTGGGTTTTTCTAATTGGAGAATAGGCTGCTGATTTCTGCGCTGCTAAATTCTTATTAAAGCCAAGTTGACCTTTGCTATGTGGTTTGAAACAATATGAGATGGGCACGCCAGTACATGTCTTACATTTACTCCATAACAGGAAAATACAAAAAGAAAAAATAAATAAATAAATTTAGGACTCTTTCAAAATGATATAGCATAACCAAATGCAAACAAAGCGCAGCCTAGTTTAAAATAGTCTAAAACACGTACAATAAACACAAGAAGCAGAAGAGAAAAGAATGTTTGAAAAGTGGAATTTAAAATTCGAAATTCAAAAAGTTAAACTGTTAAGGTTTCGGATTTACGGCTAAATTTATGAATACCCGCTATAGAGGTGAATTCTTTAGCGTTCGCAAGTTGTTTTTCGTTTATTGGGTATATTCAAAACGCATCAAAGAATAGATTTCGTAAGAAATTTAATTGAATCTAGAAAAAAAGCAATCCGTAGGTTACAGTTTTAAATTTTGGGACGGTATGCAAATGAGTTAACAGGAACGTTGAGTAATGATAAATATTTTTGCAATTCAGACGAAATGCCTTTTACAAACGCTTCTCTATGGCTAATCGAAAGAGTGTAAAAAAACATTGCAATTAAATACTTTTCACAGATAATATTCCTCAATAGTGCCTATATATATATATATATATATATATATATATATATATATATGCATTGGAAACATTATGTTGACATGTTTCACTTTTCTGTGCGCCACCAGCAAGTTGAGTGTGGAGACATTAGCCTTCTGTCCCGCCGTTCGAAGTGTAATATCAATTTAATTCTTAGCAAGTGATGCTTGATAGCAGCATCCTCAAAACATCGTGGGGCAGTAAATGCTCAATTTGCTGTGGCCTTCTGACCGAGATCTGTTCGTTTTATTTAACCCCTAGTTAAAATTGACTTCCGAAGGGCGGAAATGAGGGAAGCCAGGGACCGTTAACGAGCTAGGTGAGAGGAAGGATGCTGAAATTAAAAAAAGATGTTCAGACCTTTCATTTACATGACACACATTATAGGAACAGATTGCTGCAAGGAATTGGTTTGTTCTTGTTGCTTCCAGGAGCCCAAGTAAGGTTTTGTAATTGCCACATTTTCCAGCTGATGTCATGTTAGGGATGTCTTACTTATTATCCTAATGAGGGAAACGCACCAGCTCTCAGAGGCCCGCTCATTACCACGTTACTCGCTCGCGCCATGTTTCATACTCAAACGGCAGAGACGTATCCAGACGAACTTCTCGAAGATGGTCTGCAAGGTCACTCACTGAATCGTTGAAAGGCGACAATCAGTCGTGTGGGATTTAAATGACGCACTCAAGGCCCGAGTCATCACAGTGCCTCGCAAAACAGCACGGAAGCGCCACATTAAGCATCTGGGTGTCCCTTAATTATCGTGGGTTGGATTCTTAATCTTGCCCTGTGGTGATGGTGAGGTGTCAGGATGATGAATTTTAAGATGGTAGGTTGTCAACGCGCGCGTTTTCAAAGCAGGCTCAATTGGAGGAACGGTTGTAACAAGGTTAGAATCGTTTAAAGTGTGAAAGGGGATTTCTGCCAGGAGGCAGGAGTGGTTGACAGGCTCTGCGTTATTAGCAGGTTTTAGAAATTTTAGTCAAGGTGTGAAATGGACTAATACCTTTAAAGATGCTTTTCAGATGACTGGTTATCATGCTTAAGAACTTTCTGTCCCTAAACACTCAATTGATTCATCAGCACTCAATTCAACATCAATGTTTTGGGGACCCACTAATAATATCCATGGCCGCTTTCAACAAGAAGAAAATCTGACAGGCGGTGTGAAATAAAATAGGAACTGCAGTGCCATTCAATTAGGTGACAAAATTGTTGATTAAAATGACAAAACGTCTTTCCCTGCACATCCGTTCACAGATTGTAATTTTGATTAAATTGCCAAAAAATAGGAAACGCCAAGTCAGTTTGCTGTTAAAAAAATATCTACATTTCGATATGTATGCCTCATCTAATATATATTCATTGTTGACTTGATAATGCTTATTATTCAGAGCTGATGGGCTGGAAGAATGTGTTAAAATCTGGCACCAAGTATCTTTCTCACCAGTTATCAGTTCAATCATTAGAGCAAATGTCTATTTGGGTATTATTCACAGATGATGCATGTGTAAAACTGCCATAAAAGGATGCAACTGTCAAGAGAAAGAAAAAGAATTGTACATATGCATAGGAGGAAGGTTTTCCTGTAGCTCGCCTGGTTGAGTTTGATTCCCGGAACACATGCAAAGTAACAAAATATAGGTAACACTTTTCACTACTAAGTATGATTTCCCCCCAAAATAATTTCCTAATTTGCTGCTTATTATTAGTTAGTCATGTAGAATAAGGCATTGATATGTACTTAATTACTACTAACAAATGGCTAATAAGCAACAAGTTAAGAGACCCTAAAATAAAGTGTTACCAAAATATAAATCAAAAAACTTAAAGCAAGACATTATAAGGCTATTATAACTGCCAACATATTAATGTGCTCACACATCTGCAGTTGTTTCAAAATAATCTTACAAAATACATACACTAGTACACAGTGCTAAGTGTATAATATGTACTAAAATTGATTTATAAATATTAAAATTACTTTTTGATAACCCCTCCCTTTCCGCTAAGTGATTAAAGCTAAGGCAGTGCATTATGTCCAACATCTGCTTTCTACTAATTACGTGCATCATTGAAAAGTGCACCCCTTTTTGGACTATTGGTGTGTATGTGAAGTCAAAAGCGAACCGTTATTTCTATAAATCCCATAGTCCTCACTTCACTCAGTCCTGCCAGGTATTTACCGAGGAAACGTATTACAAGTGTCCTGAGCCATCATTTCATCAGCCTTTTCCTGTCTGAGCTGGAACAGTCATCTTCCTGCTACTGTCGTGACATTAACGCTCATAGATGACACTTCTGCTGAATGATGCATTAGCTGAGTGCTATCATGGTTTAAACGCTCTCATCATTTCAGCAAAACCAGCCTTTTCCCCTCTCCTTTTTCTGCTCAAGTGACGGGACAGCTGATGGCGGCGAAGTTCTGCTTGCTTTCAAGTTTCAAACCAGCCACCGTCATTGTACGTGTGGCCACATGAAGGAGCACAAGAAAGGAAGGGGAAAAATTCTGTCAGCAGCAATGTCAAAAGCTTCAATTCTTACAGAGCAATTAGGGGTTTCATCATCTCCGAGAGGTGTCAGCATTCATTACGGCTCAACAACAGCTAATTGCTTCAAGGTTAAAATTACAGATCTGACAGCATTATTTTAAGTGACAGACTCGAGCTCTGTGATGCTTCACAGTGGCAACACACTGACATTAAGAGAGACGAAAGAGAGAAAGAGAGCTGCTCGGTCATTGGGAGAGAGATGGAAAGATAAAACGAGTGAGGTAGAGAGAAAGGCAGGGGAGGAGAAGTGCTGTTGAAATTACTGCATGTTATAAGTGCGATCTGGTACATCTACTAACGCTTTAGTTGGAATCCGCTCAAGGCCAGATTTCTAACTGCCTATTAAAAGGCCCATATGATCGATTCTGCACATGAGCGCTCTACCTATTTATACAGTCCTTTTATCCCCCTTTTCCTAATCAACCTCATCTGCAAGGTAAAGCAATGTCCGTATAGGTAAAGGTAAATAAATCACAACTAATGAGATGTGGATAAAATGCTGTGTTTTGCGCAGGGCTGCTCATTTATGCGCTCTTTGTCATTAGGCTCCTGGTGGCTATTAAGGGCATTCTGACCGCATTCTAAATTAATTACTGGAAGCCTGATTTAATTGTGGAAAATACTCTGCACCCATAGGACTAAGATGGTCGTCGCCTTTATTTGTTGGCCACATCTTTACTCCAAGCTGCATGAAACGCATTGTTACTGTTGGCAATTCTCTTTTCTTTGTTTTTTTTTTCTCTCTGTTTTTTTGGAGCACTGGTATGGCTTTTGCCTGCAGTCATCATGTGGGTGTAGGTGTGTGGACTACACTTCAAATTAGAAAGCTGGTGCATGGGGAAAAATTGAGCGTTTTTGAGTGAAATGAATTATAGATTGCTGCATGCATGCTGGGCAACGGCTGGAGTCATTTCTTTCAAGTGAGCAGTTGTTTACCCTTCTCTTTTCCCCTCTTCTTAAAGTGGAATACCTGATCCTTTGAACTGATTGTTTGTTTAACCGCTGTTGGGAACGTAGAATCCCTGAGGTCTGAGCAAGTGTTGATCTAAGATTGGATTTAAAATCGTCTAATGAGGAACTCTTTGGATAATTAGCAGAGGCTGAAATGCTTGTGGATAATTTGAGTACCTCACTACGCAGTTCAGGGGAAGGAGGGGGGCTAGATGAAAGAACACTGAGTGCAGGGTTAATGAAAATTATCACATCAACTTGGTCTCTACCTTTCGGTGTTATCCTTTGTTCTGTTTTGACTGCGTCATTAGGGGAGCAATGGAACAATTAGCTGTGTAGTTCATGGAGAGGCTACGACTCCACGCTGGAGTGCTGTTGGTGTGGCTTTAGCTCCGTAGTGGTAATTAGACACTTGGAAGTGTCGCTCTGCAAAGTCCAGCAGGAAATGAGGCAGTGGCACCTT
Source organism: Enteromius paludinosus (assembly GCA_032361165.1). Lineage (NCBI taxonomy): Eukaryota > Metazoa > Chordata > Actinopteri > Cypriniformes > Cyprinidae > Enteromius > Enteromius paludinosus. Next base: position 7,926,884 of record JAUMHQ010000058.1, read on the forward strand.
GCCCGTGAGGGAAAGATTGATGTCCCACCCTGTACCCAAACCTTGAACTGTGGGAGGCCACAAACAAGAGCTGTGCCCATTTTCGATAATCATACAAGTCATGACTGGCTTGCCATAGAGCAAAAGCAATTTTTTTGACAAGTGTTTCCTTTAGGTTGATCCATGTGGGACTGGCCTGTTGACACCGAATGACTTGCGTAAATAGAATCACTCGGAGTTTACGCGTAGTCGTAGCCATTTTACCTCTCCGGTCCAATATAAACATTAGTCCATCACCCAAGCGCGTCTCTCTCAAGAGCTAAACCATCACACAACATGCGGCCGTTGTGTTTTAAAACACGCCGTCCAATAGCGTCTGCATGATTTGTCTCCTGCTTTTCACCACGTTGGAGGGGTGATAGGTTGGGTGTGTTTTGTTTGTTATTTCTGTTTTTTCCTCTGAAGACCCTGAATGTAGAGCAAGGAGAGCTCATGCGATGTCAGAGTTAATTACATTTTTAAATTGAGGTTGTCTTTGGGCTGGCTGCTGGGGAAGAGTGACAAAGCCAGGCTATTAAGAGCACGGAGGGTGTGAGGAAATAGGGCTGAGACGAGTTAGCAGATACCTGTGAGGTACAAGCCCGGGCCTGCCGCATGGCAGAAATGTGATTAGAAGCCCGCGTTAAGCATCAGCAGGTCTTCGTCTACCCCTCTCGACGGCTGTGGGGATCCAGCTAGAAAACAAGTTGTTGATTGCTGCTGAATTGTCAGCTTTTTTTTATGTCACGTAACTTCCTAGGCCTGTGAGGACTGGCAGTGGAGCTCCATTCTATTAATATCTGCTTCTTGCACCTGTGTGGACAACTGGCAAGATGGGGAGAAATTGGAATATGGAAAGAAATGCTAAGAAGCAGCCCTTCAAATGTGTTGGTGACAGTGGATCTTCTTGTTATTTCAGCTTGGTGTTCATCTGGTGCAGGGTTTTCGGAGTTGGCAACAATAAACCTCTCACCATTGGTGGAGGTGTTTTTTTTCCCTTTCCTCTCCTCGCTGCCTCCAGCCAGTAGACATCAGATTTAGAGTTGTCTGGAGCAGCTAAACAAAACCGATCTGCCTCTCCCAAGACTGCAGGGATGCTCTTTTTAACCAAGTTATTTTCTCCGATGCTTCACAAAGAAACTGGCCCCCTCAGCTGAAACGATTTGCAGTCCACAATACGTCAGCTTAACCAGCCAGGTCGGGTCAAGTTGAGCCAGACAATGGGCTAAAGTCTCTCACCCAAGACTGCTCTGAACCAATTCCCTCAGACTACCAAAGCCGAAACAAAGTATTACACAAACAAAGAGCTACACATTGAGGAACACAGAATTGTGCACATTCCTAAGAAGGAAAAAGGGGCTTTGTATTTGAGATGAATACTTTAAATTCAGAATCGTGCAATTAATCAAATAACATACAACAAACATTTTTTTGTCAATTTGCCTGTTAGATTAACCTTTAAGATGCACACATAAGGGGCTGATGAGCAAGGAGTTGTCATTAAGAAGACAGTGTTTATTTATAATTATGATTTATTTATGTAAATTACACAGTGTTAAGCAATCTAAAGTTTGGATGACAAAAACGGTGTGTGAACCACTTCCAAGTTCTTCATTCTGGAATTTTGCATTTCAGGACATTTTGCACAATATATTTTTTAATAGTTTTGTGGACCTCATCCCTCACCCAATAAATTTTCTTGATATATTTCACTGAAATATTAATTAGTTCCTCTTTAATTACCTCCAGGTAATTCCATACTGCTTATACGATGATGTATAAATAATTAAAAAGGCACATCTTTATTCTATATTTACACTAGGGATGCAACGGTACAGGGAGCCCACGGTTCGGTTTGTATCACGGTTTTCTGACCACGGTTCGGTTTTGATACATCAATATTACTGTACAGTACTGTATGTGAGCTCTAACATAGCGGGAGGTCATTTTCCCTTTCTATTTCAAGTTATCAAGGTACAGAGACAATATTAAATGTAAAAAGGTACAGATTAAGGCAAAACACCAATTTATTTTTATTTTTTATTAATAATATATGAATATTAATATTAACATTTATTAATATAAAAAGTGCAGTAAAAAGTGAAATATAAACATGAACATTATTCAAATAAATATTGAAAGCAACAAGAAAATACACCATCAGGACAAACAACAATAACAAAATGTATCACTAAGTGGTGGTGCTTACTCGCGTCGTAAAGTTCTGGAATAATTTTGCTGCTGAAATGTTAACCTCTGCAGCCTGAGCCGGAAACAGAATTGATTCGTTCGTCTCTCGAGTCTTCGGGTGTTTCGAGTCGTTCGTTCATCACGTGACAGCCCCATAAGCTTAACCTATGCAGCCTGAGCCGTGCGCGACTGAACGAATCACTCCCACGAGACGACTCGTTCTTCCCGCGTCACATTAAAGATTCGTTCCAAATGAACGACACATCACTAGTCTTGAGAAGTTCTGACCTTCGCCTGATTGTCTATGCGCTTAATACACAGAAAATGTCCATTTTAATTAAAATGTAAGTTTAATGCCTAAAGTAGGCTAAGTACCGACATAACGCGGTTCACGTGGGTGTACCGAACCGAACAGTTCGATAAACCACCGAAAACTGTTGCATCCCTAATATATATATATAGTAAAAAAGGGAACATGTACTTATTTTCAATTATTACATTTTTCAAGAAATATATATTAAAGATATAAGATATATTTATATATTAAATATATTTTATGTAATCTAAAATATAAGAATATATATATATATATATATATACATACTGTATGTGTGTGTGTAGTACACATACATATATTCTGTAAACCTTTATTTTGGATGCGATTAATCGCGATTCATTAATTGAGTGATTCAGCGATGGTTTAGATCAACAGCAGGGTGCAGGACTGCTGAAAAGTGTTGCAGGAAACACTGACAGAGAGATCAATCATAGATTTGAAGAATCAGTATTGCAATAATTTTTCCAATTTTTTATTCATTTATTTTGTTTATCTTAAACTGATATCTAAGCCTGTGTTACCCTGTATGTCCCAGTATGGTCACATGGTGTAGTGGTCCCCTCTTGTTTGAGTCCACCTGGTTAACATTAGCACCGTTCTGTAGGAGAAACTCACAGGCTGCCAAGGAATTCTGCAGAGAGAAATACACAGTAATTATTTACTGTAACACTAACGCAATACACACTCGGATCACGAACAATAGACTCTCTCTCTCGCACACACACACGCACACACACACACACACACACACACACACACTTACAACCATAGCGGCTTGTATTAGTGGAGTTTTGCTGTCTTCAGGAACATTGACCCAGTTGACATCAGCGCCGTGCGCCAGAGCGTCTGCCATGAGAGGGAAATGCTGCATTGCCGCAGATCGATACAGCAAAGCCCCGGGATGAAGACCACTTAGATCCTCCTCTTCATCATTCTCTGTACATAGAAAGAGACTGAGTCAGGAGGAGTTTGTGCAGCCAAATGGATGTGTGAACATCATATCTGTGTGTGTGTAACCTTTATGAGAGCTGGAATTGTTCTTCATTATGTCACTTGGGGTCAGGCCTGTAGGGGAAACATCAAGCAACAGCGCACTGATTAGACCAGTACACACTGAAAGAGACACTTACAGTGTCATCATGCTTGTTAGTGTGTAACACTGTAACAACAGTTTTGCATTCGCTCTTCTTTGTAATAAGATTTTCAATAGATTTTCGTTTGGATGTTGCTTATTCATGATAGTGACAGTTTAGGTTTTATATAGTGTATGTTTTGATAAAAACATGGTTTCGAGAGAATTGTGAACGCAGTAATCACGCTATAATCATACACGGCT
>JAUMHQ010000058.1:7930864-7963584 GCA_032361165.1 Enteromius paludinosus
GCTGATAGTGACAGCACCAGCACCGAGGATAGCGTGACTTTGGCGCCAGAAACCACCGCTGCGACTTGCAGCGTACCAGGCGATCATGCAACACCTTTTAACTTCACAACAAAGCAATGGAGTGAGTGGAATTACTTACTTTATCTGTGCGTTTGTGAGGATTGGCCCTAATATTGACGTATTTTTTTAATGATTGTTATGTGAGATTGTTATGTTTTCATCATGATTTGCATCAGGTGCAAAGTGCTGCAAAGTTACCATCAGGTAAATTTTTGCCTTCTAAATGGTGTAGTTACAACAGCTACCAACAGTGGTTAACTACACCATGCTAACCAGCCAAAACCTTTGGTAAAAGCTGCCTTCACCCTGCGAGTTTTAGTCAGAGATCAGTCTAGGAGTCAGATTCTTTGTCGTCAGCCCCCCAGCATACACACTGTCACGTTTGTCTGGGTGGAGGCCGGGTAGATGGAAAGGGAGGGGTGAAGAGAAGAGGTACTGCCAGCGAAAATTGTTTCAATTAGTACAAGTGATGGTTGATGCAAGGAACTTGTTCTCTCTGCTAGAACAATGGTGCCTGCGAGAGACTCCCGCGTTCATTATCCTGAGATCTCTGATCCTCTAAACCCTGACTCGCACATCTCTTGACGGAGAAAAGCTGTAAACGCCTTTGCTTTTTAGCAAACACACAGGCCTCTCTTTTCGCTCTCTTTCCCTTTATTTCTTGCTCTCTCGCTTCGAGCTGGAGGTATCTGAGACCGTCACAAGACTTGCTGGTTTTAGTGGATTTTGACATTTCTGACTCTTTCAGATAGTTTTCCATCAGATGCAGTTTTTTTTTTTTTTTTTTTGCTTTTGCCTTTTCAGATTTCCATATTTCCCTGATGTCAGAATGAACTCTGTGTGACTATGGCAGATTCGTCTGTTTGTCTGAAGCTCACAGTTACAGCGCCTCTCATTGTGGTGTCTCTACCCACAGCACTTTCACTTTAATGATAATGGCACCATTTTTCCCAAACGTCAAATATCACATTTTGCTCCGTTTCATGTGTTTGAAACAATTTTGTAATAAAAATGTACTTTAGATGAAAGTAAAAGGCATTTTGTATCAGGCAACTTTCTCTGTCCTCTCATGTTTCAGGAGTGTGGTTAAATATTAAAGGAGTAGTTCACCCAAAAATGAAAAACCTCTCACCATTTACTCACCCTTATGTCGTTCCAATCCTATATCACTTTCTCTTTCTACCGTGGAACACAGAAGATGAATCCTGGCCATTCTTTCTAGTGTGATGCAGTGAATGAAAAATGACAAAATAACTAAAAAGTACCATAAAAATATCTCAAAAGTGCTCCTTATAAATTGAACATGTATGTCTGTTACTCAATGAATCTGTCACAGCCGTTAACAACCTACTGAAGAAAAAGATTGCTTGCATTGAGTTCTATTTAAGAAATATAGTGCAAAAGTTACACAGTGCTTTTGCATCCCTTTTAAAGTGTAAAAGCTTCCACACCCTATATTATAATTGCTTGGAAATAAGCAAAAAGTGTGTCCTAAACATAAAACAGTTATAAAACACTAAGGTCTTGATTCCCTTTTAAATGCATCCATTTGATACGGTGTACTTTGAATGCAAGCTGATTGAAGTTGCTTTGGATAAACATTACTGACAAATGTATAAAAGTTGTGCAGTTATTTAATAGTTTTGTGCGAGGATCGCTTAAGTCTTTAAAGCAATTAGACACTAAATACTCAATGTTTTTAAATAACAAAAATCTGTTTTATAGTGAAACGTGCAAGAAGATTAATACTATTTACAACCCAGTAATGCCTACTATTTTGTATATCGGTACACTATTTTTCTAAGACCTCTAAATTATCAACACGATCAAAACCACATGACTTTTGTTGTTTGACTGAAAGTTTATGCTTTTTTGTTTAGAAAGAAAAAGCTGTTTAGTATAATTCTAAACATGCCCTATTTGATCATGTTACACAATCTTATATAAATGTTTGTTTGTTTTTTAATGTAAAAGTAAATTTTTTTATTTTAGTAAGTTAACTTCTATAGAACACCTGGGATGAAGGGACTTGGTTTACTTGATTATGTATTTTTAGAAAAATTAGTAAGATACTAATTTTGAGTAATCTCAATATTTACATTGTATTGCATTATATTATATCTTTTGCCACCCACAATAAAAAAATTAAAAAAAAAATTAAAAAATGAAGTGCTCTTATTATGAAACTTAATATTGTCTCACCAAAACAATATTTGGAGATAATATGCTAATTTTGTATAAAACAGTGCTTTGATTGTAAAACTTAATATTGTGTCACTAAAATATTATTGGGAGATATAGAGTGATAAGTATATGCATGTAAATAGTCAGAAGTTGCACCAATTTACAAATTTTTGCTCATATTGGACCTCTGAAAAAACCTGAGGTTTCAACCTGATCTCACGGCAATTCGTACATATTTTACGAGGTGGCTAATACATACAAATTTGTACGACCTCACTCTTTATTCTAAATCGTACGGATTTTACGAGAGGCCAATTCGTCTGAATTTGTACGAATGACCTAAACATAACCCCGCCCCTAAACCTACCCATCACGTGGTTTTAGGCAAATCATTCGAAATTAGTATGAATTGGCACAAATTTGGCACCTCGTACGAATGTGTACGAATTGCTTGTGAGACTGTGTTGGAGGTTTATATATATATATATATATATACATATACTGTAGGGAAACAGTTCCGTTTAAAATATGTCTAATATGACTATTATGTTTTAGTCTTTTTTTAGTGTTCTCACAGATGAAGCCTGCATTTATATCAGTGGTCTAGACATTTTCAAGATCACATGATCTGCTTTGTAATACTTTTGGAAGGAGTTCCACCAGTGCAAACAAAATGACTTGTAATACGGTTCAAACAAGCTGCTGAAATGATAAAGGACCACAAATGCAAGGACCCTAAGCAGCAAGTAAGACCAACATCCACAGACTTGTGTCCCAGCAAACAAAACGTGTATCATTCAATTTCATAACTGACTGACTTGAAATGCTCTGCTAGCTACACAGTTCATGTTCTATCCAAGCGCAATATAATTTGTGTAAGGCCCTACACAAAACTTAAAATTCTTTCATTGTTTGCTTCTTCTTTCTTCCATGAATGGAAAAGTGGTTCTGTTTGGGTTTGGGTTTAGTTTTGGAAGAAATATAATTGCATGAGCTAGAATAAATTGGGGATTTATAGATTTAAAATTGTATTTTCCGTTGGCGATGAAATCTGTATCTGGTTAACTCTTACATATTGTTTTGAATTCACCACGAGGCAAGGTTGGAAAAAACTATTTCCTCAAAGACATAGAACACCTGCAGCAGGCACACAATGTTTGGCAATGTTATTTTATATCGATCTACAATAGATGTGGATTTGTTTAGGGTGTAATGTGTGACGGTCCACAGGAGCAAAAGGCTATTATGTGTCTAACTGAACATCATGATGTTAGTAAATATACATTTTTTATTTAAATGTCTCGTGTTCAGGTTCATTTACAACAGCTGTACTAGCAGTGTGAGTGAAATGGAGGCGTCTTGAATATTTCATCTGAGACATGGAGGAGAAGATTTTTTGACAACAAACAGCACTTACGGTTGTGTAAGTGAGAGATTCTGTGGCAGAATCTTGTTCATTGGACCAGACTAGACACAGAAAAAATGCTGTCCTTCAGACAGCTGCCATCGATTCAGCGCTCCTCCCGTGAGGAATTTACGCTGTAAAAGTAGCATGTTACCAACTATTACTCCAGCAGATACAAGCATTAAAATTACATCACTGTCAATCCCAATGCAATATAAGAGACATATATTGAAGATGTTTAGGAGAGCATCTTATCAAAATAATGTTTTATCAAAATGTTTCATGTTTAATTGTTTCCAAGAGCAACAAAGCTATCCATCCCAGGATTCCAGTAAGTCTCCTACTGCTAATTTTACTGCAGATGCACAAGAGAGATAATTAGTTTCATTGCCTAAATTAGTCTTTAGAGAGACAATTGCGTCATCACTGAATTAATCTACAGATTTAGACTTGCTCTTCAAGAAATCTTTACATTTGGAAATCGAGGAGTTTGCCAGTTGTGTTTTCACAATGGGTGAGAGTTTCTGCATGGAATGAACACACACCTTATGAATTTTTCATTGCTCACAAACAGTAATGGAAGCAAGCAGAAGGTTCAGAGTTTGGAACCTATCTGAATTGATTTGCCTCATAATCCATAATTGAGCAGCTAACGCATGGAAAACTATTTCATCACACTGCATCGTGGTGACAAAGCTTTTCGCGAGCAGCGGGTGACTTTTATTGTGTCTCGCTGATGGTCGGGTGGCATCTCAACTGATTCTGATTGATTTAGTTTGTAGTCAAAGGCACACTGGGAAATGCTGTCCTAAGATGTTTGACCTTAGTTTTGTGAGACGTTCTCTAGTTTTCTGGCCCTTTTCTTCCTTTGTCGTCGCAAAATTGCAGCTATTAAGATTGCATTTGAAGAAAAAAAAAATATTTCTGAATCGATTATATGGTCATAGAGGACTATGAGGCCCATCTCTATATTTTACTCCAACAAAGTTGGATAATAATAAAATGCATTGTCTGAGCAGTCAAAATGTCTATGATTACTGTATATGCATTGCAGGAAAATACATGTTCATATTTTATATTAAGGTTCCATTTCTTAAAAATGGCTTATGAAATAGTTAATGCATTATAACTATTAACATGTATCAATCTTATTTATCTTCTACATACTGTTGCAATGTTAATTATTTACTTAATGTTAATTTCTACATACAAAAATCAACTGAATGTTAAAAATATACATTATTAAAGGAAAAATTCCCATTTTATATTAAGTGGCATTAATTAACATAAGCACAATGTACTTATTGTGTTCATATTGTACTTTTATTGCTATAAAAGTGGGATAAGGTTAAGATTAGGGACAGCTTTGGTTATACAGGTAGATTTGAGGATAGATTAAGATGTAAGGAATGCAATGTACCCAGTAATTAAGGTCACGTAATATAAAGGGGGACATTTTTTTTAAATTAGTATTCACCTAAAACTTAATAAAATAAACATTTATAATAATGTTAATCATTAATAAATATTATAAGTAATGTGCATTCCAGGTGGGGCAACCTTGTGTCCAAATCTGAGCTGTGGTCTGCTAATTAGTGTTAATGCAAACCATTAATTTAATGTCAGTAACTATAGTATTATTACTTACAGAGTTTGTGTTCAGGTGAATGAGTGCTGGATTAATTTTCATGTACAGCCCCAGAAGAATGATAATCAACAACCTTACAAGTCACCGCATCCATTATCCAAAACCCACAGCCATTCCCTGACAAGCAATCAGCCCATAAATATGCGACAAGTTGCACTTTTTGCCTCCCGAGGCATCATATACACAGAGCGCAGGCCACAATAAAGCCCAGGGTTTGTGAGGTTATTGCTTGCCCACTAAGTTCGATGTGACCAGATGGGATGTTTTGTTTGATGGGCCTCCCTCGCTTTGTCACACACAATGACAACTTTTCCCCTCTCCCCCCCTCCCTCTTGATGCCTGCCTTCATTGTTAGGCTGTTAAGGAGATTGGGTTGGCATTTACTGCATCTGTAGCAGTGTCAGTTCGCGTATGAGTGTGTTTGTGTCAGGCGGGAGAGGCCCCTGCTCTGCTCCTCTCGGCTCTGGCCTGCTCACCCATATGGACGGCCTGATCAAAGGCAGCTGAAGCAGGCTGCAGCACAGGCGCGCTGACAGGAGAGCGAGAGGGAGCTGCATAATTGACACGGCCCCTCAAAACCCCGAGCCTCACAGCGCGCCGGGGTCTGCACACACAGCACACAGCATAGGAACGTCGGCTAAACAAGCTCAATATTCACACTTACCAGACTGATTACGTATCATATATACAACAGCAAGTCATTAGGAAGCGTGTAGCATGCAATGCTCTAATGGATTGTTATTGCATGACGTAAACGTGAAATCTAAACTCTGACATTAAGCATTTGCTCGTTGCACATGCCTGACAAACAAGCCCTTTAAAATGCATGTTTCACGGCGCCATGTCACCCTGCACTCTCTCCTGCTGAATGGTGTCTATTTTGGCTCCAGACCGGTGGTGGTTGCACATCACTGGCTGTCTGTTCTGAGAGGAGAAATGTCAGAAGCCTCCGGTGGCAGCCATTCCAGCTCCTGCCTGCCACCCCGTCACATGCCTCCTGTAAAGGAGGAGGTTTGCCAACTTGCCCCACATTAATCAGGGCCCTCTCGCACCATTAGCCAGTCAATCATTTTCTGGGGCTGAGCCAGGCTGCTAGCCCATTCGCCGTCTTAGCCCAGCCTCTGATTGGCCAAGATCCCTACAACATCCAAGGATGCGCCAACTGAAAATATGCTTGTGCCTAATTGTTGCGTATTTAAAGCTGTTTTGGCTGTGTAACAAACTACATGCACATTTGCGACATGATTTAATTGTTTAAATTTGTATATATTTATTATATAACTTATATTAGTACAAAATAGTGAGAATATGGAGCTGATACATAAGGAGAAAAAACCCCACCACACTTTATCCAGATCCAGATCCAGATAGGATTAAGATGCTTTTCATTTAAGCCTATACATTTTTTAAAATATATACACACCTGTTGAAATTTCACTCATACATCCATATTAAAAATATTAGATGTTTCAGCCATTTGTTTTACAATTTGAGGTGAACGGCACCTGCTGTGCATGAGATATCTCAATTTATTTTTTCTATCCATTCACTAGTTCCACGGCATGCTTTCACATGCGCGTCTGCGTTTATCTGTGGCATTTTGACCCCTGTTTGGTAGCTATCAGTGATGTGAAGTGTTTTTAAATGGGGTGAAGCTGTTTTACACAGATCTGGTAGGGGCAAGATAGTCTAACTAGCCTTTTGTGTGTGAGATAAGGGTCGGTAGGGGGCTGGCGTGCTCAGGAGGTGTAGTGGGAGGGGAGGGATCACGCTCCTCACTACAACGTGAGAGCCCAGGATCCAGGCTTAAGGGACCTTCATCATTAGTTAATGACTTTGGAGATTAGTATTATAACACAGAGATTACAGAGAAGACAAGGGTTGTTCTCTGGTAATTACACACTGACGCACAAACGTCCCCCTTCATGCTGCATCTCTTATGAGACTTAATTGAAGACAGCATCGCTGTAATGACATCATTTGAAGCTGTATGGCTCACTGTTTTGGTAAAAGAAATGCATATATGTGTCAAAACGGTATTTCTTAAATTATTGTTATTTATTTTAGTGATATGATACATCAATGTATATGCCACTATACTTTAAGAATTGTATTATTGTTATTAACGCCTCAAAGACCTATTTCAACTTCATCTAAAGCATGTAATTAATTTTGTTGGTTTAATCTAATTTATCACATTGACTTCATCAACAAAAAATGACAAATATTGGACTGTGTCTTATAGAAGAAATGTAGAAAACAACATAACATACAAACAACATGAGAGAAATGTATAATTTTTAGAGTTAGAGCATGAGAGAGGTTTATCTTCAATGTTTGGGGTTATTTTTATTTAATTATTTTTTACATTTTTCTTGTCACAACATACAGTATGTCAACTACACATAAAAATAGGTAGTACATATGTAATTTATATGTACTAATATTTACCTTTACAAGAGTAGCAACTCTTTATTATTTGTAGGCGTGTTTCTGGTCAGGTTTACCCATCGACAGATGTGGAAAAATAAATATTTCAGAATCAGTCGAGGCCTACAGCAACACCACGACTCTGGTTTTACTCTACCGCCCATTTATTTCAGCCATTAAGTTAACAAGCAACATTTGTATTTACCACCAGGCCTGGGTGGTTAGGAGCAATCAAAAACCAAACATCACAGGGGAACGGAAGGGAAACAGAGATGGAAAGTGAAAGAGGTGGATGGGGAGGGTGAGAGAGAAGGTTCAGGTTGATATGTCAAGAAAAACTGGGGTGAAGTGCTGACACGTCGACGTCTTAGCTGATAACGCTTAAATCATTTTTCCTCCAAAACTTCAGTCACCGTGCTTCAAAGAGATATAGCCATAATACAAATTTTTGGAGTAAGTAGTGGTGTTTGAAGTTATTTTATGGGATTTTGCTGTAAGGCCCAGAATTGATTTGCAGAGGGGATAAAAGGAAGATACTTTATCTTTGGAGCTTTGTCGGAAAAAGCTTAGCATCCATTGGTGGTTCCGCCAATATGCCTGCAGGGCAGGGGTGGGGGGGTGGGGGTGTGTGGTGGGGTGGGGTGGATTTGCTTGGTTAGCTGGCATTGACATTATATACCAGAATGGATTGTGCTGAGTGTACACCGCCTGCTGCTTATGAGCTGCTCTTTCATAATCTTTCATGAACCATACAATGTTTTATTTAATGTACTGGGTCAGAGAAAAAACTTGAGAAAAAACATATTAATAATAAAAGATGTGGGGCTTGGGAGAGAGAAGGCAAAAGACGAGAGAGAAGGGAGAGAAAACTTGGTTTGAGGCTCATCTCTGCAAACAGGTCAGGGGGACCTTTTGAAGTCTGCAGCTCCTGTGCAGTCAATAGTTTAAAAACTCGTGTTATGTCTGAATTTGAGGCTAGCTCTGAGCTTCTTTCGCTCTCCCTACCTGACAAATGCCAAACATATCATCTGCAGTGTCCAGTGGCTCTCCATTGTGGTAGAAAGAGAAGAGTGAGCAGATTCTCTTCAGGCTTTACAGTTTAAACACACTGGACAGAATCCAACCTCAGAAATCCTCCAGTGCAAACACAGGAGGCTTTTTTCCTTCTTTCCCAAAGCACCTCCCATAAAATCAACAAATTTCATGACATATTGCTTTTCGCATTGCTCGAATGCTGCTCTCGCTTGTGATCTTGACCTCCGATCTATTTGTACAAACAGGAACAAGCTTGGGCTGCGTGGGCATAATGCACTCTATCCCCCAGTGTCTGCACATTTGCAGGCTGTTAAGTAGGGCAGAGGCAGCTGCGAGCTTCTTAATTGCTTAATTGCACTCATTATTTGAACTGAGGATGAGCTCACCTCGTGCCGTTAATTGAAAAGGTACTGCAGTGCAGTCTTTCTGAATGGCAACGTCCCCTGAGGAACGTGCTGACTCTGATGTTGGGCTAGTGTGCGACGCTCTGTCTCTTTTTTTCTCTTTCTCTTTCCCTCGCTCCCTTCCCGACACTGGATCGCATATGCTGTATATGTGGTATCTGAATTCGCGGTGATTCTCCAGGACATTGCAGGCCTAACAGATGAAAGAAGCACATCTTAGAAGCTCCAAACCCTCAGAGGAAGGTCCAGGGGCCATGTGACTTATTTATGACTCTTGTGACGACGTGCTCCCCCTCCCTGGCCTTACAGTAACACACACACATGCTTTCAAACACACTCCGTCTCTTTGACTTTCGCATGGCGTGGCCTCCTCGCTCTATTTAAAAAATAAACAGGAGACTGGTGTCTGTGCTAATAATTCATGGCCGGGGACAGTGAGAGGTGTTTATGTGGGGAAATGAGATGCTCTTAACACCTGCTCCTCTGTGTAAATGGTGCCCCACCTGGACAAACAGAGCCATTGCATGCTTTAGCCATGTGTTTATGCTTTGTCGTTAGCTAAGGTATGTTTTACAGTATCAGCTAACCTACAGTCCACCCGAACCTACTAATACATGTAGTAGTAGCCTATAGTATATTGAGCTGCTTTATTTGTGGCTTTGCTTCCAGGCAAAGTGCACTTCCGAATGTGTTTGACTCCAGAAAATAGTATAATTTTTGATTGACTAGTTTTTAGATACGTGCCTACCTCCTTTCCTTATACTCTTAGAAACAACGGTATCACACCTGGTACAAAATATTTACAACATTAAGGTACTGAATCCTGTGAAAAAGACATTTTATTATTCTTTTAAAACATGTACAAACTGAACTGAATGTATGGACTGAATGTAAAGTTTTCAGACACTTAATTGCATGTTAGAAGCAGGATTCACTATAAGTAAATTGGTATGTAATTAAATTTATGATATAAAGCAACGTTAATTACACATTTGGAATAATGAATTTGCAATTTAGCCTATTTGAAGTATATTCACTTTAAATCTATTAAATAACACACTTAAGAGTATTATATGAAACATATGTTTATATTTACTCAAACTTTAATGAGTACCTAACAGGTACTACTATGCACCCTTTAGAGTTAAGTAAGGTACACATGTGTACACAAAGTTATAAATTGTTCATCCCAGTGACAATAAATGACACTTATATACCATTTTATGTTTGTAAACCACTTAAAACATAAAAATGTAAAAGTGGTTACCTTCAGCAGCTTTTCTTCCTATAGCCTTAGTTTAGATGTAACACTATATTTATGCTGATTCAGTGATACTTTTTACAATTAATTAAGACATTACCACACGAAACACGATTTTTCTATGTACCCTATTGCAAATGAACCTAGCGATCTTTTATTTTTACTATGCTACTTCTCCATCAAATATGTTTCAAATTAGCCAGCCAGCAAGAAAGTGAAGTGAACCGTATACTGCGTAATTAGCTATTTCATTTTAAAGTGCCCTGTTTGCATCACTTTATATTTCTTATAGACTGAGTTTCAAACTGTTTCCAGGACAGCTTAAGAAAAAAAAAAAGCTCTATGAGTGCAGGTAGCTAACGTTGCATAAAATCACTGGTCCATTTGCATCTTTCAGGATCAGGCTGGAAGCCATTTCTCCTTGACCTCATTCTAATTGAGCATGGCAAAATGCTATTTCCATATGCCTCTCCCAAACACTTTAATTTCTGCCTTTTAACAAAGCCTTTTTGTTGGGAAATATGTTACTAATGGCTTATAAATTAATAAGTTGATTTTTATACAAGGTGATGCAAGACTGGCTGGCATCTCTGTCATTTTATTCCCTTTTCAGAATTTTCTGGCCGAATGCATTTCCATATCACAGAATGCTATAATGCATCTTTTGTCATTCTCTCTCACTAGTGCCGAGGCAGTGGCGCTGTATGTCCTGGTGTGATTTACGTTCCCAATCCCACTCATTAATTTTCTATCATTGTGAAAATATGATTCATGTTTTGGGGGCTGTCAGTATTACTTATTTAGATGTTCAGAGGGGAAAACTCAGGCCTTCTACTTAATGGAATATAAAGTTGCAAGGTCTCATTCCCACTCTAACATTAAACAACAGGAGCTACACATGTGTTAATGTGTGCTCCCAAAGCACCTTAATTCAACTTGAAATTCCTAATGGAACTGACTTTCTGTGCTGGCCCATCTGAGGTGTGTGTAAAGGGGGGTGGGGGATGCTTAACAAGTAAATTCACTTGTCTTTGTCGTCTGTGTGTGTCTGGCAGCTTAACAGCTCTAGTGCTAGTGTGCTAGTGCATCTCAGGACCATGACCTGCTTTTGTTTTTCTTATTCCTTTTTGCAGTTAAGTCTTACAATGACAGTCTTAATTTATTACAGTATATGGCTATTTTGGCTAGTTACAGTAATCAGTAAGAGTTTTGTAACTTTTGCAAGGATTTTTTCCCCTTCTCTATGTAACAAATTTATATGATTGATATGATAATTCAAAGTGTCCCTATTATGGTTTTTTGAAAATTAGTTTTCATGCAGTGTGTAAGTGAATGAAAACATCCTGCAAAGTTTTAAATCTGAAAGTGCACCTTGCATAAAGTTATTGTTTCTCGTGAGAAGGAGTCAACTCTGAATCATTGAAACGAGTCGTTTTTTAAAATGAGTCCCAAGTTGTTTCATGTTGACATCAAAATTAAAATTTGGCTTATTGCCCACTCACTTGTGGTCTTTCTGCATTGTTCTGAATGAAATTAACCGCTTTAAATGAAATAAATTGTTGAATGAATAATTTTGTAGTCATTGAACACATAAGGTATAAATAAATGCATATTTATAAATGCACATTGTTTGGGACTCCCAAAACCAAAATATGACCTATAATAATCTATAATAGTACTTTAATGCATTATAAAGGTTGCTGACATGACGTACTTTTGGAAAGCTGAGATCTAATATGTTGTGGTTTATCTGAAAACATTTTAAAAAGGATTTTGCCATAGAATTTTTGCCAAATAGAATTTGACATCATTTTGATCATATCTATGTATGCATGTATACAAACATAATTTTAACATCAAATTTAATGGATTGAAAATGCATTTAAAGACCTTTTAAAAATGTACAACAATAATTGTGATTTATAATATACCTAAATAATGCTGTCTAATATATCTATATCAAATACTTATCGTATACTTAAAATACAGGATACTGTAAAATAATATTAAATCAAACCAAATATATCTGAAATGCATTTGTGACTCAAAAAGTGAGTCATGCATCATCTAATTAGTCCTCATCAAACAGCATAGATTCAAATACAAAGACTGATGACCATAGACTGAGTCAGAGATGAATGTCTGGCCAGCCTCTGCAGATGACAGTGTCCCTTCTGCATGAGTGCATAAGAAAGTGCTGCTCTCTTTGACAGGCAAACTTTCTCTCACACTTAATCTTTCACTTTTCAAAGAGAATGAAGTAACCAAATGTTTCCTTTCAGTCGGTCAATACGAGTCACGTGGGATCTCACCAGAGAGACCAATCTACTTATAGTGTAAAAAAACAACACGCTGAGGATGTGTTTGTGGATGATGCATTTGCTCAGTATGGGGACATGACCGTTTCGGCACAAATCACAGAGTCCCTCTATCTCTGATTTGAGGATCACGGTGAGAGCCTCCCCAAAAGGGAATTCTCACTGTTCAATCAATGAGCAGGGCAGGCCTTCTGGGGGACAGAGTATACCAGCCGTTTCCTTCGGTGCTCCTCGTGATGACAAGATGAGTCCAGGGATGACGACTCAGCTGCGTTGCCCCCTTTTGGTGTGGTAGTGTTGCCCGAGCCAGACCCAGAGATCACGCCCAACCTTTCCCTGGCCGCTGAGAAGGTCAGGCTCGCGTGGAGTCCTCCGCCAGGTCCCGTTTCTGCAATGCTGGATGAGTGGTTTCTCTGTGGGGGTCATGCTGGTTCTCAGCACCCCCCTCCACCGATGGAGGAGACTGCTCAGCGGGAGATGGTGACTGCACCACCTTCTGTTCCTCAATCTCTGGGTCTCAAGAGGAAGAAGGTTGTGAAGGTTGTGAGTCCACTTCTCTCCCCCTCTTTCCCTAGCGGGCAGCAGTGGGTTGCCCAAGAGCACCCCTCCTGTCAACTTGTGGAACCAAGTAAGATTGGTAACACACAGCTCAACTCGTCACATGTCTGGCTGTCACAAGCCTTAGGCCGGGTCCCTGCGCCTCCCCCTGCGCTTGGAAGAAACAGGTCAGTGTAACACTTCACACCCAGACCCTGCCCCCTGCTGTCACAGGCAAGGTGGTTACAGGCCCAGGGCTGGGTCCCTGTTCCACTGGTTAATCTGTCACGATCTCTGGGAGCCTGGCTAGTGCTTCCCAGTCCGTCTTGGTGGCTCCTGCGGACCATCCGACTTGGCTACACAATTCAATTTGCCTAATGGGCTGTCCCTGTCGCCTCGCGTCTTTGCTAAGATCGTAGAGGGAACTGGGGGTGTGCATTCACAACTATCCCGATGACTGGCTCATACTTACACAGTTGTGCACAGGGATTTGGTGCTCAGACACCTCAGCCACCTGGGTCTTTGGGTGAACTGGGAAAAGAACAAACTGCCAATACAGAGGATCATCAGCATGAGGTTGGAATCAGTCTACCAGATTGCACACCTGACCCAGGAAAGTGCTCAGTCAGTGACTTTATCAGGCAGGACAGCGGTCCCACTGAAACATTTTCGGAAGCTCTTGGGGCACATGGCACTTTCTCCATATGAGACTGCTTCAGCACTGGCTCCATGGCCGAGTCCCGAGGTAAGCGTGGTGACGCGGTGCTCACCGGGTTCAGATTACACCGGCCTGCCACAGAACATTCAGCCCTTGATCAGATCCCTCATTCCTTTGGGTGGTAGTGCCCCTTGAGCAGGTGTTCAGGCATGCTGTGGTATTCACAGATGCCTCGGCCACAGGCTGGAGCACCACGTACAGCGGGAACGCAGTTTCAGGGATATGGACGGGTCCCCAGCTGCACTTGCATATCAGTTTCCTTGAGTTGCTGGCAGTACGCCTGGCCCTGGGCCACCTCGGAGGGCGCCTTCAGGGCAAGGACGTTCTGGTCTGCACGGACAACACTGCGACCGTTGCGTATTTTAACATCACTTGTTACAACTCGCCGTCACCCGTCAGTCAGAACCATCTGAGGTCCCTTCGTGCCATCCACATTCTGGGAGTTGTGGAATTCCTCTGAGGAAGGATCTGCTTTCTCAGAGACTAGCCATCCTTTGGCATCTGTATCCAGACCTGTGGAAATGCCACGTAAGGTCCCTGGATGGGACCAAGAGGTTCTAGGTGACGTACCCCAGGAGGTAGATCTCACTATTGCTTCAGCATTAGCACTGTCCACTAGACGGGCCTATGCATTAAAGTGGAATCTGTTTGTCAAATGGTGTTCCTCTCACAGTGAGGACCCCCTCAAGTTCTCGATTAGTGCCGTGCTTTCCTTCTTGTAGCAAGGGTGGGAGCGTAGGCTGTCCCCATAACGTTTACATTGCTGCTATTTCTGTCAATCATGACCCCATAGAGGAAAGGTCGTGGGGAAGCATGATCTGGTCATCAGGTTTCTTAGGGGGGCCAGTAGGTTAAATCCACCTAGGCCTCCCTCCCCTCTTAGAATTTGGCATTGGTGCTGAGAGCTCTACAAACTGCCCCCTTCGAGCCCTTGCAGTCAGTTGAATTGAAGTTTCTCTATGAAAACTCTACTCCTGACTGCATTGGCCTCAATCAAGAGGGTGAGGGACCTGCAGGCATTTTCGGTCAACAAATCATGCCTCAACCTTTTGAGCAGTATGGTCCCACATATGGGATTTTTCGTTCCTTGCCCCTGGGAGTACAGTCCCACATATGGGATTTAGAACGTTCGGTGACGTCGCATAACTGCCAAATTCAAACAGAGATCTGGTGCGTTTGCTGGCGCTGAGCCAGTGAGAGACGTGCACTGTGCATGTCATATTATCACAACTATACAATGTTCTTTACCAGAAAATGCATATTTAAGGTTAAGTACACATTAGCACTAGCGAAACAATGCATTTAAAGCTTATAAAATACAAACAGATGTCTATGGAAGCAACAATAACAACCCATTCAAATTTCATTTGTCGATGTGTTTTATTCATATCGGATATACATACTGTAAGTAGCTATAAAGTTCACTCTATTCTTCACTCAGTTCACCAGCCACTTACTATCATGTATTTCGGGAGAAATTGAAGGATTTATGTGCTGTAAATCCGACTGACGGGACTCTCTGAACTGCAGCGCGAACAAACATGGCGGCGCCCTTCTCATGTTACAGATCACGATATAGATCATTTATAAAGGTGTTTAAACAACGAAACACACTCATTAACATATATTTGTGCATCAGGATATCAGATTGCTCATGGCACTGTGAGCTAGTTTGTAAATATTTTAAATAAAAAAAGGAAAAACTAAATAAAAGCAATCCATCGGTCTTACAGCGGTGTTGTGCTCGCGGTGTGTCACGTGACAAGCAAGACAAGCTTTAGGACCTCAGAACAGCTCTTTGTCTGTGACGGAGGACAGCAGAAAGGGAAGGCTGTCTACAAGCAGAGGATGGCCCACTGGATAGCACTGGACTTATGAAGCACAAGGTGTGCCCTGCCCAATCAGGTTATGTGCTCACTCCACTAGAGGTGTCACATCGCCCTGGACGATGGCTAGCGGAAGAGTGTTCTCACCTCAAACGGGTTGTGGTACCGAGAGGCCCAGTTCAGAGTCAGCTTGCAGCGTCCTTACGCCTTTTCTCCAGAGAGTTCCCTGTTCGGATAAACCCTGTTGAGTCCTCCAGCATTCCGGTGGCCAGATGTGGTGGAATATTTGGTGCCAGGCCTTTCAGCTAAAGAGTTCTTGAAAGCTACTGTCAGTAACCCTGGTGGGATCCCATATGTGTATTCCACGGTACACTGGCCTAGCAGACTACGTTCTGCCATCTCTACAGGATGCAGCCTGAACTCTCAGAGAGTCTCAGAGAGTTCTATGTGCAATAGGGCCCTACGGGTGGTTACTTTACGTGAGTAATTGTCGCTTAACCCACTTTTTGGGAGGTGGTGACTCCGGCTTTCCCATTGGTAACCGGTCCTACTGGTTGGATTGCTCAAGGAACAGCAGTAGTGACCTCCTCTGTGTAGAGCCCTGTCCTATCATGTGCCTTATAGGAAGGATCAGGAGGTCTACACAGGGCACTAGAAGGGGGCAGCTCCTGTGGCCCTTTGGTAGAGAACCTGATTCGTTGTTCACTGATGTGACTAGTAGTAACAGACTGAAAGAGAACGTCTCGGTTACGTATGTAACCCTCATTTCCTGAAGGAAAAAACGGAGATGTCACTTCCCGTCGCGACAGCCGCTGTACCTCAGCTGAGTTGCTGGGCCTTGCTCGGCTCCTCAGCGAAAACATAAATGATGCATGCACCAGCTGCTCACTTATACTTACACAGTGATCAGTTGCAGCTGGATGCAATCAGTTCATGCCAATGCCCATTGGCTTGTTTTGTTACACTCAAAGTAGATCTCTCTGGCGAGATCCCAGTTCGTCGGTCACAGGCGTGACGTCTCCATTCCCTCCTTCAGGGAATGAGGGTTACATATGTAACTGAGACAATTGCCACCTTTCCCACCAATGCTTCATCATAAGAAAATAGATGTAGGTCTGCTAGTCCAATGACAGAGGAGAAAAAAAAATTAACATTTAGTTTTTGATGGGACAAGACATTGACTGACACAGTGCTAATCTGCCCTTGGTCATGACACTATATAATTAACTGGCTGCCACTGCAGGGTTGTAGATATTAGAAGGTTAATTAGACAAAAATGAAAGACATAGATCAGGTTAGCATGGGCTTTAGCACAATAGCCTTCCTCACCAGGTCCTTGTGAGGAAGTGTTAAATCAAATCCTTCACAAGCTAATATAGACCGACATACCTTCAAGTTAATTATAGCCGAAATACTTCATCTCCTTCTTACCGATTCCGAAATCGGGATTTTAAACTAGCTTATGGTTGGTGGATGTCCACTCATGTTAGTTTAATAAAGCTTAGAGAGAATTCGGACTTAAGGCGTATTTGAGCATTGGTGGATCTCAATAATAGATTCCTATTGAACAGGAAAGGATCTGGTTTTGTAAGGGCATAGAGATCTTAAAAAAGCCAAAGAGATGTCTGAGGCCATGTGGACATCAACCTGGATCGAGATGTGAGCTCGATATCATTGACAGAGTCTTCAATTAAGGAGACGTTTTCCAATGTCACATTAAAGCGGGGGTCAATATCAAACCATCGATAATGTTCTCTGCTGTTCACACACAGTCTGGCGTATGGGGTGACCTGCAGACTCAGGGGTCAGGGCCAGTCTGGGGATGATCCGGGGTGATAAGTCAAGGTCCTGTAAGTGTGTGATCTTTTGGAGGTCACCCTGCTTACTCCATGTTCACGTTGATTGACTCACAAATGGAGTTGTACCTCATAGTCAATGAGGAAATACAGACATCATCAACGTCTGGAGCACTGGATGGAGCCCATGAACACAATCCACAAAGTTCAGCTCTCCGTCTACTTGTTTTCAATGATTGTGTCGCCTTCTAAGTCCAGTCCCAGAAGGGCTTGTGCAGCCATGGGGTTACACATTGTTGATTTCTCCTGTTTTTGTCCTATCCTTAAAACCTTACTAATCCACGAATCTGACCTTGGATTTCAGTTGTGGAGCCAGAGGAGGAAAATAATTGGGTTGCTGCTAATAATTGGATTTTCTGCTTCTTTGGCAGAAAAAAACTTAACAACTGTCCTGACAGGAGGAGTTTGGGGCAGTAATCCGCTCTTCAGAGCTCCTACTAGGCCTCGGTCGCCACATATAAAATGATTAGCATTCTGTGATATGATAACAGGCTCTGCTTTTAAAGTCTAATTAAAAAAAAAAAAGATTTATACAATTCTTTAAGTGTTCTCTCAGTCCTCATTATAAAGACTTAGGACTCCTTTTATGAGGGATTTAAACAGAGAAAAAGAAAGGAGGAAAGGTTACCTCGATTACATCTTTAGAAAAGTGGCTTTACAGGAATTTAAAAGTCAGAAAGTGATATGAAAGAGCAAGAGATAAGCAGCTTGAATGAAAAAGTGGATTTCTAGAGTTTGTAATCTTGTGTATTTTGAGTGTCATCAAGTGAAATTAAGCAGGCTGTACTGCTTTTGGACTGCTGAGTTAGATTGCATCAGGTAGGTACTTTTCTTAGTAATAAATAATTAACAGAAATTAGAAGAAAACAAAACAAAAAAGTTCAAATTCAAACATTAACAAACAACATAAACTTCTAAAACAACATTGACAATTAACTGTAATACAAACAAATACTTAAGCCTCTTGATTCAGTTTTATATAAAAAGTCATCTGTTAAGTCTGTAAAATGTCTGTATAAAGATAAAAAATCGCAACTGTCCTCATAATTAAATATCAAAATAAATTTTCAGTTTAAATATTATAGATAGCAAAACTATATATATCATGCAAAGCGACTTACAAATGAGGACAACAGAAACTATAAATAAATTACATACTCTTCATTAAGAATTGTCATAAATGTTCGTTATAATTTCTTAAATATACATAAAACCATCATGAACAACATGAAAGTTTCATAAGGCCTAGTCTTGCATCCTTGTGACTGTCAATGGTAATTTGAACCTTTTACAAAAAAATCAGTTCAGTTAGAAAACTTTATTAATTATTTTTATTATTTCATTAGCTAATGATATTACTACTACTACTATTACTACTAATAATAATAACAACAATAATAATAACACTTTTTAACGCACATTGTTTTTATCTCTTATCAAATACTTTTTCCCCCTTTTTATATTGTGGGTTTATTTTTCAACATGTTTGCTGTCTGGGGTAGTTGTATAAAGGTGTTGTATTTGTAACAAACATGCTCAACATTTCTCCATAGTCAGAATCAAGTCTGGGGAAGAAAAAAAAAGAAATAGCTGCATAGTTCAAAAACCTTGTCCTGTGTTGCAGTCTAAGAGACGTTGTGTGTATGTGTTTGCAGTACAGCGGGAGCTGCGGTGTGGTAATTAGAGTTTGGCAGGGAGTCTGGGTGACTATGGCAATATGTAATTCTGCTCACCGCATGTGTGTACCTGCCGTGCACTTTGAGTCACATGTGAGACCAAACCTCAGACTGTATCAAAGGAAGGGTGCAATGTGGCCCTGACTGCCCCTCTGGTTAAGCACACCCAGGAGGCCCTCCTGCGAGTCACCTTGCCAATGTTCCCTTGTGAAGCAACTTAAGCCTGTCGACATGCTGCTTGGACAATGGAGAATTCAAAGGGTCCAGGTTTCGACACAAGAGCTGTGACTCCAAAACAAACACGCAGGCCTCTGCAAATACCAACCTACCAGTATCCTCCACCTGTGCTTAGGTGCACACAAGGTACACGGCAGGATTTTGTTTTCAAAGCGTAGGACAATATGCTTTTTTTTTCACATTTTTCAAATTTCATCTTCTGCATATAAAAGTTTCCAAAGACATAAAAGCAGAACAGTGTTTATTTGCGATTTTCAGTTAGTGAGAAAAGGTAATTTTAAATTACATTCACACTCTGTATGATGTTGATAATATTAGATATCAGAACGGCATTACTACATTATATAAGAGACTTTATTGAACTTCAAGATTTCTTTATAATTATTATTTGCCTATTTCCCCATTTTTTAAAAACATGGATGATCAAAGCAAATGAGAATATTTACAACGGAGTCTGATCAATTTTGCTTCCATTTTGCAGCCTGAATGAGAAGTCTTGCGCATTCAGCAGTACTTTGCCAGAAGTGAAAAATCGCTTGTGATGGAGGTGTAATTGCATGCAAGAGGACACTACACCCTGCAGTATCACAATAGCCTGGCAAAGGCAGACGCTACTACGTGGAACTTGAAATGCAGGCAACAGACGATCCTCCCCCCATCAATTTATATATTATTGCATTGTAAAGGTCAAAGCTAAAAAAGCCTCTCAGAGTGACTACAATTACAGATCATTTCTGGAAGAGGAGGAAGAAAAGGCAAGAAAGAGCCTGAACCTTTTGTGCATTTGTTTCAGAAAGCTCTAATCTTGTCATATGGAATAAAGGCAAGCTGGAAACACTTGAGAGTTTATGTAATGAAAAAAACATCAGTCACATTATGGACACGGAAATTGGTGTGGGATTTAAAATTGACCTAATTTTCTGGCAAAGAGTAATAGTAAACAGTATAATGCATGTGTGTGCACATATATGGATGTACAGTATGTAAGCACACCCACACACACATACATGTGTCTGTAAATAGAGGAAAGCTACATACTGTATGTTTAGATGCGATACTGTCATATATATATATATATATATATACGCATTTTAATACGTTACATAATTAAATATATTTAAAAAATGCGTTTTACAATATTTAGTCATTTAAAAACAGGTATGTATAAAAGTGTGACCTCATCTAACAGCTATGACCTTTTTGTGGGCGTTTTGTAATGGCAGTAATGAATGATCACTTTAATTCTGTGATGACATGAGTCAGGGACACCACACTGTTCAAGCAGACAGACAGCTTAAAAAAGCTTTGTCGTCCTCTTTATTTCTCTCTTTTACATGGAGGGAGAGCTATAGTGGAAACTTTGTTTTCATACAATTGTCCAAAACGTGTCGCCTCCTTGGCTACATAAAAAAAAAAAGGCTCTCACGACAAACAAATGACTGTTCTTTTTTCCCACCCATACTTTTTTAACAGCATGCCAGTGAAGAAATAATTAAAACGGAGAGACTGAATTGTGTACAAGGTGGACCCTCTGTTCAGTAAGCCACTTTCATTTGAGAAAAGCCTTTTTTGGAAATAATATGTTCTGCTCTGCTTAAGTCTGAGATCAAATGCTCTCTCATAACGCCGGGGTAATTAGATTGCACTATGTAAATGGCCTTTGGAGGCCATAAAGAGGAGAGGAAGAGAGATAGAAGGCAGGAGCAGGCTCTTGTTTGTTCACTGCTGCCTCCCTCAGGACAATCTGGATTCTGTCGTTTGGCATCTCATAGACTGAGCAACAGCGCATCTACTATAGAAACTGTTGAGACGGCATCAAAAAAGATGGTTCTTATGAATTATATAATTCATATAAAATAAAAAATATAAAGTATAAATAAATGCATACATGCACATTTTTACATATAACAACATTTTAATCGGATGATGACCTCCACGTAGATGTCATCTGTGTTTAATTTGTTTTTCTCTGCCCTTACGAAGATAATGGGAATAGCAATTAACTGCCTTTCATCTAAGGTTTTCATCTCAGGCAATCTGTCACAAACACTATCATATAAACAGTTTAAGACCTGAGGCAGTTTTGCCTTGTGTGCTCTCCTGATAAATGAATACACAAAACACTCCAAAATACATTAACAGAACATTTTAATCAAATACATTAATCAGAACATTTAGTAAACAAAAGTCTCCTTCCAAAATGGTAAGTGTGTGTATGTGTGTGTGTGTGTGTCTTTTTTTCTGGTTCTTTGTCCCCAGTAGATTGCACAAACATATGGCTCGTCTCCCTCACCTTTAGTTAAGCCTCTCTTAATTAACTTTAAAGGGCTAATTTGCAAGCTTGACTAAGTACGGTGTTATTCTCCAACAAAAACACTTTTTATTTCGCTGTAATTCAGAATCAAAACACAGAAGAAGAATATTTTTTGCTTTACTTCAAATAAAGACAATATTGAATCTGCAGTAAGAGAAAAAAAAAACAAAAATACAAGACAGCAGCCATTGTCTTGACTAAGATTAAGGGAATGGTAACATCGTCTCTTTTTTTCAAACATAAACAGCAGGGGCCCATTATAATGGTACAGTTTTTAAGCCTGGAAAGATGACCATATGCCATGCTCAAGGCACTGCCGAGACAAATGTCCACAGACTACGGATCAGTGACAAGTCTCCTTGCTCTTAATGCCTTGTCAAGCCACTGTTGTAAAACAATTAAGATCCTATTAACATATATTTTATTAATTGCCCTATCGGGGTGGAAACACAAAAGACATGTTGATGTCCTGACTGGGCAGGCAGCTTTTGGAGAATTGGAGCATGGCATCTTTCTCACAGAGAGTGACAGCTGAAAAAATCGGGGTCAGATTATATCAGCACGGACAGCTTCACAGATTTGTTTGCCATTGATAGCAGCAATCAATTAGGGCAACCACGTCTGCAACGGCAGAAAATGCTGCAGGGACTTGTCGCGTAAAGTTTTTTTTTTTTTTCTTTCTCTCAGTCTTCTCAGTCAGTCATTTGCGAGTAATTGTTACAGCTTGATAAATTCAGTCACTGGTTTATCCAAAAATAAGTATATAAGAAAAAAACAATTCTGTTATTTGGTGATGATTATTTCACAATTATCGTATCACAGTTGTTGTTTTTTTTTTCATTTCCTCTGAGTAATTGGACTGCCCCGGTGCATTATCTGATCTAAATTGCATTGCTAATTACAAAGCCCAACAGTTGAGCGGCATCAATACTCCATTAGGATTAATTAAGATTGGGAGTGACAGCTGACGATTAGGCACATCATTTGCAGTTCAACAATGCAGAGGTCAAATGATCACGTTTCTTTACTTTTAATCACGATTACTGTAAGCTTCTGGATAATTCTCATCAAAACGAAGCATGCGTGTAACAATACGATTAGCCAGGACATGCTCATTCACAAACGTAATACCGTGAAGGTACGAGGCAGTTTTCGAGGTTGTCCTCAGTCAAATTTTCACCCGGGAAAACATAAAGGTTTCATAATTGATTATGCGTCTAATTACAAAGCATATAATTAGTGGAAGTTATTGATAGTTGAGAATGTGCTTTTTAACCCTGAAGCTGTGTATCTACCCAGAGGAGATGTGTGTCCTTCTGATCTGATGATGGCTGTGACTTTTAACTAATTAGTCTGTCACACGAAGTCACAAGTTTTTCACGCCAACCTGGATTTGACAGGGCCTGTGTGTCTTTTTTTAAGCCTCTAATTTTCATATAACCAGTCAGCAGAAGTAAATCATCCTGTGTGACCTTTAGCTTTATGAGGAGGAGGCGAAAACAATCAATGTTTGCATTACAATTTAACTTCAAATACACATGAATACAAAAACACATACAAAAAAAAAAGTGTATCTATATAATGACATTTAAAATAATTTTAGCGTCCTTATGTTTAGAGGTTTTAGTTGCTTGGTGTGCGCTGTGCTTTTGAGAAGAACACCCGGAGATGTAGAATACAATACAAGTGCACTTCATCTCGCTTCATAGCCATACAGCTGTAACAGCACTTTAATGTTTAACATTAGACATTTTAAGATGCTATCAAAAAATAATAGCATCAAATCATGTTTTTTTTTCCCTCATGCCACTTTCACAGAGTGGTGTGGGAGAGTGGTCCTCCTCGACAGCGTATGCCCTCAGAGAGACTTCACGCAGGAAAGCCATCCCATTACTGTTCTCATAACAGAAACATAATGTTAAATGTAGGTTATGGCACATGTAAAGACAGATCAGATGAAAGTATGAACATGAGCTTCAAAGTTCGGTTAAGAGATTGCTGAGTTCTGACAGATGCAAAAACTGCTGTAGTGTCTGCAAAACAGGGCCGAAAGCCAAACATAAATCTGGAAGACAAAAGTATAGCAGTGCCCACACACACATATATACACACACACAAACACACACAAGCCATTACAACTGTACTCCCTGCAAGTGCATTCTTAAATGTCACCCGGGACAGTGTGCTTTCCTAATTGTGATCATTTCCCAGCTAAAGATCAGGATCCCGTCCACAGCCACTGGCTCTCACTTTAATGGTCTCTGGTGAATGTCACAGAGAGGGAAGTGTTATACACTTTACTACACATCACGGTACTTTTGCATTGGATGTGCGAATACCAAATGCTATGTGCCTGATTTGAGGGAGCATGATTACAGTTGTTTTACACTTACTGAAACACACATTTTATCTTTCTATCTATCGATCTCTCTTCCATCTATCCATCTACAGTATCAATATGCTGTATGTATTACAATTTAAAAATGTGAATCTATTCCTGTTATAGTAGAGCTTCCACAAGTCAATATTACAGTATTCATAGATCCATCAGAAATCATCAGATATTATTTCAATGAGCAAGCTGGTGCTCAAATCATGTTCAGAAACTATACAGAAACTTTATTTATTTTTATTAATTTGCAATACGTTCCTTACTTCAATGTGGTCTCAGACTTTTAAACAGCACTGGATATATATCACAATATAGGTCTCAACTCATAGATTATGTGCAAGGTAGTACCCAGGTCCAGTCCAAATCAGTGCCATTGCAATTTTCAATGATTTTTTATTTATCAGCTGTAAGAGACACTATGGTCGTGTACATTCAAAATGGAGAGACTCTCAGTAAGTGTCGTACATTGAGTGCTTGTTGGATGCAGCCAGTCTAAAAGTGGCTGAAAGAGTGCTGCCGGGCATACTTACCCTCCAGCTCCCTGAGGAGCTCTGTTATTATTGGTAATAAAAAGTGATAAACACGGCGTAAGGAATAGCTTGTGCCACTGTAGTTATGCTGTGTCCTTTACGTGAGGTTTTTGTGTCAAATGTCTGGATTTTTTTCTTCCTGTTCTGTTTTTTTCCCAAACTCACTTTGTATTGAATGATTCAGCAGACTGCATAAAGACTTTAAACTATCTTTGGATAAGCTCTTCACCTGATCTCTTCAGAATCATTTAATACGTTATTCTGACCAAAACCAGAAGACCAAGTGCAGAGCAATTACTGTAACCAACTTTTTTGCAGGTAAAAATTGTTTGTAACAATGTTTGTATCTATTATGCTGTGTGTACCTGTATAGTTTTTACATGAATTGGAGATGTTATGCTATCATACGGCATTAAGGAATTCTTTGCATTTATATAATTTAAAATAAATGTCATGTTTTCATGGAGCATGGTTGAGATTTGCGCTTAAATCAATTTTCTTATAACAAAGAAATGCATGAAGTAAAAAACCTAATATTTAAATGCATAAATGTTCAAACTATTACTGAAAAAAACAAGACCCCAGGTCTCTGAGACCCCAAACAAAACAAAAGGGTTGCATCAAAAAGCAATTCTGACTGCAAAAAATCCTATTGGTTTAACAATTAGATGTGGGAACAGAGTACACAAATATCTATTCCCAGTGCTTTTCATACAAGAAGTAAGGAAAACAAAACTAAAGCAACAAAGTGTTTCACCATCCCGTGTCCACAGTGAGTTTCTCCTCGGATTCCCCAGCACAAAGAAGTCATTGTTAGATGAGCTATTACTAGCAGTATGCACTGTGCCAGGCAGCGTATGGCTTAAGGGGGTCATCTATAGTATAAAAACGTGCTCATCAGACCCATCTCAGCTGACCTCTTCCGCTTCGAAGGCAGCATGCATCAACACAGCAGAACTGTATAGACAGATTTTCCGAATGTTTTGGAATCTGTTTGGTGACCGGGAGTGTGAGCGCGTTTGTCTGCGAAAGAAAAAGAGCCTGAGAGAAAGAAGGGAACATAATGCTCCTTGAAATGGATTTGACCTATGAACGTTAAGTGGTGTGATGCCCATTTCTTCAGAAAGATGACATTAAAGGACCTTTTTTATTGATGGTTGTAAAGAAAGGGAAAAAGAGTGCTCATAATTAAGAATCAATTGGAGGAGCAAGGAATTGAGTCAGGGGAAAATGTTAGCTGTTAGCCTCATAGCTTCCAGGCTTTTCATTTTGAGAACATAAAAGGAAGAAAGAGAGTGCAGTGTTCCTTCTTAAATCCCTTTCTTTTCTTCATCCTCTCTCTCTCTCTGTCTCTCTTGCTCTCCTGTTTTTCCTCTTCCCCACAAATGGTAGCTGTTCCCCCTCTTGGAATAGATGTATTACTTATGACATCCCAGTTTTCATCCGTTCACAATTTTTACATTAGAGTTAAATCTCTGCAGCTGAATTCTTACGGCTGAGTTAGCCAGAGCCCATCAAATATTGAAGCGTTCAGAGCCACTGGCAGGCAGGTTGAGGGGAGTTCACGTCCAAAAGCCAAGCTGTAGATTCACAGACATCCCAATAGGAGTGTACAACAGAAAAGAGCACTGATAAAAATTTCATTAAAATGAGACGGGTATATTGCTAGCATTCTCTCCAGCATCACTATGAAAACTTAATCTGAGTTAATGGAAAAGATATGAAAGCCTTTCTCAATTCAAAACACAAGCAGTGCATAATTTATAAATTATTGTCAGAAAAGTGATTCCGCTCTGAGATTTACTCGACGCGAGATGGAAGACGGCCCGTGGAGATGGGAGGGGGGAAAAACATTGCTCTTTTTGACCTTTGATGCCAGCAGATTTTACACTAGAGCTGTCGATATTATCAAGTAAACTGGTCATTTCGAGAAAACTGCAGCAAGAGCACTCACGGTGAGTAAATATCAACACAAGGTCACCCACAGATCCACTCAGAGGAAAAAAGAGTGAAACAAACGTGGAAAGTAGGTGGACGGGGCTAACGCATTCTGTGCCCAGTGGTCTGACAGTTGCTAAAAGCTTCATTATGTTGTCGGCACATGTAACGGTGAGCCGGCAGATTATTTTAAAAGCCTTTTCTTTTTCCCTTACACTTCTCCTTTGCCTTTTTTTCGTTTGGTCTTCCAATTGCATATGATGCGTTTACGTGGCAGAACCCCCGTGGCTAATTCTCAGTGACAGCCGTCTCATCCTGAGGCATGCTGGGAGTGGTAGTAATGGTGTCCTGCGCCGGAAAACACTCCCCTCTAATGTAGGCTGCTCGTGTCCAGAGTGCGTAACTCTGTTGTTCCTGCTCTTTTACATGGCAGGGAGCGGATGTTGATGAAGATTAGCACATGTAGTTCTCCACTCCCTGAAGGCAGACGCTACTTTATGAGCTCATTTACTCAGTCAGTACACATTACACACCTCTGTCTCTCCCCTCGGTGTCCAATAGAGCTTCGTGCATCTCTTTCACGAAGCCGAATGCGTGCTGGCATATTTTCTGATATCATACATGCTAATTTGTCAAGAAACATTGTTAGCATGTTTAATAGCTCAAGTGGTTAAGTAGGAGCCACTGAAATGGAAATGTAGACTAATTGATTTTAGAAATTTCTTGGGTTTGGGGCAAATAAAGTAAGTTCCGTAACACTTTATTTTAAGGTGTCCTTTACCTAGCTAATTACTCGTCTAATTACTAATTAGTCGTTGTACTTATATGAAATAAAATGTACTTACCATGTAAGTAAGTTTTTGAACAACCTGTACTTAAAGTTTATAATGATATAAATGCAATAGGCTGCTTCTGTTACACATACGTAACAGGCCAAGTCTGTTGCACAGCTACTTATGTAGCCAAAAGAAATGTGTCGCAGACTTTATACAATGCAATTCTAACTGCAAGTACACAGGCATAAGTCACTTAAAATAAAGTGAATCAAGATACTTGTACTTAAGTGTTCAAGTAGCTCTGCAACAGACTTGATCTGTTACATGCATGTAGCCTGTTACATCTACATAATGACAAACTGTAAATACAGACTGTTCCATAACTTAGTTACATGGTAAGTACATTTGTTTTATGTAAGTACAGCTACTATCACTTACTAGGTAACTACTACTTTTACCGTAATTCCTTTAGCTATGACTAACTGTGCGGCAATGCTGGTTGTATTGGGATTTAGGAGGAGAGGGTTTTGTTCAAACAATTGAAAAGAAAAAGAAAATGCAAAAAAAAAAAAAAAATCCAAACGTTTCCTAACCCTGGTGGGAATGTGATGCAGTTACTTCCTTCTTTGGCTCTAAATGTACATGGGGGAATAAAGAGGGGAGCATGCCGGTATGGAGCAGCTTTTTTTTTTTGGCTCAGTGGCGGGGGTTTACTCGGCTGGGCTGGTAAATGTGCTTTGAAATGGCAGGGTGAACGCTTGGCTGGGCCGCCACTTATTCAGGGTGATAAAAGCATAAAAAGGCAATATGAATCTTAAATGGAGTGCGGAAGTACACAGTGCAAACTTATTTGGGACAGTGCCATTAAACTCTCATCTCTCGCAGGGTGATGTCCCCAAAGCTCCCGTTTAATGTGGATAAATGGATGTAGACTAGAAACCTGCCCCTGCGCCGCCTGCTGCATGCATGCTGTTTGAAGCAATGAAAATTGATGAAGGTCTCCAAAGCACGACAGCAAGAGCGAGCTAAAGATGACGTGAGTGAGTGCTAGTAGGTAGAAAGCAGGTAAACGGGGCTTTTTTCGCATGCAAACAGGCATCATTTTGCCTGGGAATGCCCTCCGACTGCACTCTGTACTCAAGGCACTTTCCCCCTGTAAGCGATCGCGGCGTAGTCTGAAAAGGATCATCCTCGCCACGAGAAACATGTAGAGCAAGCCAAACAGTGCTGGTGCTCATGTTTTATTAATGCTCAAAGTTGTTCTACTGTCTCTTCATAGCTAATTATGAGCGGTGGTTAATTTATGGAGGACTAGGGGCTGTGCAGGGGAAGAGGTGTTGGGTGTCGTTAAGATCTTCCCCAAATTCATCACGGGTCCGTTATCCATTATTTAGCCCTGCACGCGAAACGCGAGGAGGAAGGGTTTTACTCTAGCACGCATGTAACTGGGTAAAGTCATGTGGAAAAAGGTCTGGTGAGCAAGAGAAAGCTTGCAGTCCCTCAGAGTAGATGAGTTAAGGAGAGTAAAAGCTACCTTTACCCTGGCCAGGGGGAAACGGGAGGGAGGGTTCATGTGTGTATGTGTGAAGAAGAAGCGATGTGCAATGGGAGCAATTTCCCGACCTTCTGGCAAGCACTGGGGGTGATGTTGTTCATCTTTGGAAGGCTGCATATGTCAGAGCGAGCCCGGCCGAGACGCTCTGGGACTTACCGTGTTCTCTGGGTGTCCAGCAGCGGACAAAAAAGCTGTGGAGACGTCCCCGAACTGGATATGCTCACTCACTCAGCGTTACTTTACAATTCCCCTTCAGAGCCCTGGGGCTTAGCACTCTCTACCTCACTTGCCTTGTCTCCTTCCTCTCTCTCTATTTCTCCCTCCGTCGATTTCACAATACCACATTTTAAAAATATTCTTGCCCTATTGCTCTCCTCCCTTCTCTCTCATTTCTCACCCATTTCCTTGCACGCTCTTTAAAACCACCTGGACCGTTCGTGTCTTTTCATTTATTCTCAAATTTTTTTTTCTGCACTCCTTCCTTCCAGCTAGCCGCTTACATGCCCATCCATCGTGCTGCACTCTTTTTATTTCCCTTCCTTGGTTGTTATTCGTGTTATTGTTTACGGTAAACAACTTTGGAAACCGCTTGGCAAACATTTTGGCCTCTCATGTATTAATTACTGAGATAAAGCTGGAATGAGGGGAACACAAACACCTGTCCCACAAGCCCATTTCTTCCTCAACACCCCACCAGCAGCTCCTCTCTTTGTTTGTCTATACTGTTAATAAATGCCATATTTTACCTTGAAAACAGAATTTTGCAAATAAACACAATCTTTAATGTCAGTAAAATATTAAAGTGTTCCCTGTGATAGCCAGAGTCTGGCAGGCATGAGAAAGCACAGTACCTTTGGATTAGGGGGGTGGGTCTTATATACATATTCCTTTTATAGGCTTTGGACATTTTAATGAGTCAGAACTATTAAGTAACCAGTGAAAACATGTTCTTGTTTTAATATATTTTAAAGTTTTTATTTTTTAATTTTTCTGAATTATTAAATTATAAATATCTTTAAAAAATGATGGGAGCCAGACCATACCATTTTTTTTTAACATTTATAATAACTTTTTTTTTTTGGTCATTGACCCATATCATCATGTACAGCCATACATATTAATACAGATTAAAAAGTGGTAAAATGGTCAAATACATTCAAATTATATCTTACTGTAACCATTATATTGTCTCCCAGGCAGAAATCAGTGGCGTACACAAAGCAGATTCAGGCGGATCGTGTGCAGTCGGTGTTCCCTGTGCTAGTGTTCTTGTCCAGGGTAGGTGCTAATGTGTGTGTAGAGTCCCTGTACTCACAAGCTCGCTGTCACGCTCAGCTGCACCTGGGCTTGTTCTGCAGGCCTGTCAAACCCCAGACCAGCCGTACGAAGGCATACATCCATGTTTAATTACAGTTGCTCTCCCTCCCCTGCCCCAAACCCCCCTCTCTCTACCCCTTCAAGATGAGACACCTCCTGAGAATCCCATATTATCGCCCTTTTGAAGTTTAAAAAAAATCATTAATATTTATAGCATCCTCCCTTTCCAATTCAGACCTGATTTCTTATTCAGGATAAGAGATAAACATAATTTATATATGTGTTTTAATACAGGTGCCTCTTTGCTCAGAATATACTACAGTAACGATAATGTTTATTAACTGTGGCAAACATAACTGTAATATTCCTACACAATATAGAGCTTTTATCGAACTAATTCTGCATCTTCTTAACATGGACTGAGTTTTTATATTATTATTTTATTCCGCTCTCCTCATTTTTCGCATTAAAGGCTAGATAAACTGTTAAGAAATTAGGAGCAATTAAGATCAATTCAGTCGGCTTTAAAGAGGCTGATAGGAGGTAGAAAGTGATGAGCTATAAGAGATCAAAGTCATCACCAATCATTCTGATTTCTCTTTTATTGTGTCAAATGGAGAAAAAATAAATATTAATATTTCTGTTTATCAATTTATACAGATCCGCTTTAATGATTTGATCTAAGCAAATTCAGTCTGGGAAATATCAAGTCTGCTTAGGCTTGCTTCATTATCAGTAAAGTGGCACAAAAATTATATTAGACCATTGCTGGGTTCTGGGCTGTCACACTAAACAATAGAGCCATTGGAGACAGCAGGAGGGAGAGAAAAAGAGAGGGAGAACAAGAAGCACCAATGTTTTCTAACAGACATGACCTCTTTTTCTGACATGTCACATTATGGTTGTACAGAACGTGTATCCTTTGCATAGAAAAGGTCAGGGAGATAAATCAAATTCTGCATCCTTGACTCTTATAATTCATCACAGAGGAAGAGGGGTCAGCCAATGAGTCTAATCAGATTCTTCTCTTCACTTAAGATAAATATGCCATGGAAATCTGTGGAAAACATCATGGTTTTCTAGTAAATATATACGTCTCATTAAATAAGTGCAATAGTAGGCCCTACTGCAGCACAGTCATCAGTGAGTTTATTTTTTTTTTTCTTTTTCTATTTTTTACACATTTTGGTGTAAACCAGGGGACTAATTTACCCACCAGGTCCAAGTGATGTTTGTTGGCACAGTGACATTTGTGCTTGTTAGATAATATACCATGATGCAACACGGTGAAACCCAGCACCTCTCCCAACTCAGGGAGCCACTGAGACAGTGCCAAGCCTTGTGTGCCTGTGAGTGTTTGTTGTAAAGTGTCAGTATTATTGCTAGGATATCACAAACCTGCTGTGTTTCTAATTAGGCCACTATTTATTCTGTGCAAAACTACCCAACACCCTCATTTAGTCAAGTGATTATTACAAAAATACTGAACATAGGTACAATACCTTTCACAACGGGACAGGTTAATTCTTAATTAACCACAGTGCAGCTTGTGCCACTGTGTGCTGTATGTGTGAGTGTGTATATGTGCACACCAAGATTTCAATTAGTGTTTGTAGAAGCATGTGGGTCCCCCTATTCCCACTTTCCTGTCCTCCCTCCCTCCCTTAACAGAGAAGTTCTGACTTCCTTTTGCGTTAGTGAGCCTCTCACAGTGACTGATCACGAGAACAGGCAGAGGTTCCGCCATCCAGACAGACATCACACCTCTCCCACACGCTGCTAATTAGAGTTCATTATTTATACGCTTTGATTTAGCCCTGCTCCTCTCTGCATCAGGTGCCAAATTATTCCCCGCTTGTTCTACAAATGAAAGAAACCAAACAGACTGATTGATACTGCTGCTTTTTCCTTCTTTTGCCTTCATTAAGACTGAAAATCAAAGCCTTCAGAAGTTGATTTCATTACCAGCACACCTTCAATGTCAATGATTGGAGGTGTCTTAAAAAGATGTTGAAAGGCAAAGAGAGAATTTTTTATCTATATTTGTTGCTTTCTTGGGGAGGAAAAAAAAATTGTGTTTCCTTTAACAAAACTTAGCAGGACATCTACTAAAACAACAGCAAGTTTCATGCAGCAATGTTTTACTTATGACTAGGCCCTAGCTGAGCTAGATTACTGACAGCTGAAAGGATAAACAAATTATCAAATAAATATCTTTAATAAACATAATTATGAAGGGTCAGGTAAGGTATATATATATATATATATATATTTTTTTTTTTTTTTTTTTTTTTTTTGAACGG
>JAUMHQ010000058.1:7963684-7988436 GCA_032361165.1 Enteromius paludinosus
TCTAATTAGGTTAAACATTTAAACTAACATGTGATGTGCTTGCCTTGAACTGTTTTATATCTACAGATTTTTAGCAGATTGAGATGATTTAAGAAGGCTAAATTATTTAAACATTCAACATACGAAAAACTGTCCGGTACGAAATGTTCCAGACAAATTTGCTTTGTGTTTTCGTAGGACTCCAGCAGCACGCCTCCAAACTTTAGCTCTGGTCGCATCGCGGGGAAGTGAAAAGCGACAGCTCATGCAAAGCACGGTGATTGGATTAGACGAGTCCTTTGTCATGTATAATGTTACACTGCTTATTAATAATGCATTAAAAGGGCCGTCAAGCCGATGACGTAGATAGGTACTGTACAAGCCACGCAGCGAATGAGCGCAAAAAAAAAACCATGTCTACGTCACGGGCTCAAACTTAACTTTTAAAACCGGATGCATTTTTAGTTACATATATTACTGTTTTAAACAATGTACATGTATATATCTGTAAACAACTAAGTGTTTTAGGGTTTTGTGACCCTTTAAAGTGCACAGAGGTACATACTTTTAGGAGACCAGGTTGTAGTATGCATTGCTAAGAACTTCAATCAGACCACTTTAAATGAAGATTAAGCTATTAATCGAGTTTCAGGAGGACTATGCATGAACTATCGCAGCTGCCACCAATCTCCTTATTACTGATTACCGCGCAAATCTCCTATCCTCCGCCTTAAATACCACTCACTTCCTGTCCTCGGCATCTGCGTTTTTGTCTTAGAGCTGTTTCTCCGCGAGCCGGGCAGCACTGCAGTTTTCACCGCCAATTAATATAGCTTGCTTTCTGCTTTGGCCCAAACGCTTTCGCGGCCTCCAGCTTTAGCATTTCTTGCAGCTCGCATATCCAGGCACTGGTGTGTTGCAGCCCTGGCCGGCACTCGAGGTAGCAGTCTAATTTCAATGGCATTTCTTTCAGTTAAATTGTGAGGCAACAGTTCTGATGTTAACACAAGCTGCCTTACCATGGTGTGGGATTAGAAGAGATCTCGCGACATAATCATTGAGACGAATGCGGTCCTGCGATTCCAGAAGCTGGTCCGTGGTAGACAATCAATAGGGCTCATAGTTTTCCAGTGTTATGCTGTTGCGTTGTTAATCATTCAGAAGTGTGAAGCACGCTGAGCTCTCATTAAGCGTTACCAACTTTTCATTCAAAATAACTAAACCTAGCCTGAAGTCGCTAGATGACGTCAAATGTCGATTTGCATATTCATAAGTCTGTGCGTCATGTTTCTCGCTTCGCTGTGGTCACATTATGTAATGCAATGCACCAAAATTTCTTAACACAACACTTTTACTGATACTTTTAATGGTTTCTGCGGTCACTAAAAACGGAATGAAAATAAAATAGTGACTGAAATTAACCCAATATTTTCTATGCCTACTTAAACCAGCTCTACCTTACAAAGATATTTATCTGGACTAATATCCCAATTTAAACGAGCCATTGTCTGATTTAAACCTAATTTACTTAAGATGATTTGGCCTATTTGCATGTATATAAGACTTAGAAGCAACATATATATTTTAACCAAATGTTCTGCTCCTCTTAGCCGCTGAATTGAACACATGCTGAGAGAGGTGCGCCCATGCTGAGCTGAGAAGCAGGACCTGCGCTTGCGTGGCACTTTTAGAGACTCGCTGAGGTTCGCATAAGCCGCAATTTCGAGTTGATAAAAAAATTATCTGGGAATCATTGAGCACTACTTTGGCTATGTCGTCTTGTAAATAATTTAAAGCCATTCAACTTGAAGTTTCATCAACATATTTCTTAGTGCATTGGTGTCCATCGCGATCTAAAAGCACAGGGTTATTTATATCGTCGAGTACTTGTGCGCCGCTCGCGCGTACAGTGTGTATCGCGCACGCGTAGGGGCATGCATGCATGCTAGTGTACGTTTGTATGCATGTTCATGGGTATGGGTGTACCTTTGTCTGTAACCTGCTTGTATATATTATGTGCGTATGTAGGTGTGTGAGTTTGTATTTGTGCGTGTGCGTTACGGGTGTGTGTATTTACGTGTGTGTATTTATGTGTGTATGTGTTTATATTTATTTATGTGTGTATGTATTTTATGTTTGTATCGTGTGTGTGTATGTGTACCTATATTGTCTCGGCACTCACCACATTTCAAGGCGTACCAGTTTAGATTTTAAAGATAATAGCGGTACCTGTAGATCAGTAGAATGCATCATAACGCTTGGCTGGCTAGAAGACTTATGCTCCTTTTACTACAAATAAATAAATTATACAAATTTATATTAGCATGCTGTTCTTCTGCCCAATACCTTATTCTAAAGTAGTAAGTCAAAGCAATGGGCTTTCCAGTCTAGAACCGCATCCTTTTCTGCTCTAATATTTGCATAGGAACAAGCATTGTAAGTACATACATGCAAACTTCATATTCTCAGTACAATTGTGTGCCGGCCACATTCCGCTCCTACCCTTCATCATTTATTACCTCCACCAAGGTCCACTCGAATCAGGATATTCCTTCAATAGCATAGACTACTCCCAGGCTCATTTTTGCTAGGCCACCGCATGCATGGCAAATAAATCAGATTGCTGACACTCTCTCTCTCGTTTCAGATGGCAAGACATCGGCTCCAGATACCGAGGCTCATCCAACGCCGGCCCCTCACTATTTGCTGCTTAAGTCTGATTTGCTTAAGCTGTTTTTTCCTTGCTACTGTAACCTTAACCTCCTACATATCCTTCCTTAAATGCATATCCTACATATCCTTCCTTAAATGCATATTTAGGTATTTCAGCAGGTTACAGTTTTTGCTTAAATTAATTTTGGCCGCTCAACTGAATTCCAGTTTGCCAATCACTTTGGAAATATTATCAATCTGCTTCCACAAATTCGCTCCAGCTACAGTATCAATTTTGTGCACACGATTGTACCCTCAACGCTGTTTATTTTAGTGTTCTTTGGCCTTCTTAGTTGTTCCGATTTTACAGTCAATTCTAATTTCGATAAAAAAAAACAAAAAAAAAAGCCGCACCCAACAGTATGCGATCTTTAATTAACCGACGACAATTCAATTTCTTTTCTTATCAAACAAAGCAAAACCAGAGAGAAAAAAAAAAGAAAAGAAAATAATTTTTTTTTTTTTTTATTTTAACGTTCAAACCCCATTCAACAATTCCAAACCCTTCTAGCTTGCAATCATTATAAGAAGTCGCTAGCCCAATCTCCTGCAGATCCGCTATTTACTGATGAGCTGAATCGTCCAGCTTCTCCTTTTGGTTCCAAAAACATCTTAAAGTCATCCTTGCTCAATCCAGCTTTCAAACTAACAATTATTCTTCCCATTCTTTCATGATTGGCACAGCAACATCAGCAACAGAAAAGGCTTATCGCACCAACAAATTTAAACGCTTGGCCGATGGTCTTCTAACGCTTTCTCAAAGTATATCATGTCCGATAAACCAAACATCCAAAAAGCCCTGCACACGCTCGCTTTCCAGTCCAGCCCCGCCTCCGGCCCGCCTCGATCCGCTGTTTCGGTTCAATGGCACCCGCCGCTCGCAGTACCTCAGCCGCTACCCGTGCCGTTTCAATTCAACGCCTCTCGCAACCCGGCACTCACCCAGTCCAAACTATTCTCTGCCTCTTTCCCTCCCTCCTCTCCCACCCCCCTCCCTCCCCTCCTCTCCTACCAACCTTTTCCAGCCCCTCAGCCTTTCCGGCTCCCTTCTTATACATATCCTCATTTCTAAACACTTCTCACCAGCTGTTCCTCTCTTTTCCCGCCCTTTCCCTGTCCTTCCTGTCGCCGCAGCATTGGCCTCCCCCTGGCCTTTCCGCCTGCTCGCCACAGTCTCTCTGGCCATTGTTTCTGCTCCTGGCCTCTCTCTGGCATTGTACTACCTGTCGCCAGCCCTCTGGTCATTCCGCCTGCTCCCCGGCCACTCTCTGGCTGGGGGGGGGACCACAAAGGCGTTCGTCAAATGGTCGTCCTTCCCTCACCCCGGCCCCAACGGAAGGATCTCTTCACGCCCCGCGTCCAGCTTATTTCAGGCTTTTTTGGGGAGCTTGTGTGGTGCTGTCCGCACTCTACGGCTATTTTGGGGGGCACGCAGGGACCAGGCCGGGCTCCGAGCATCTGTTAACCCTAGCCTCCTAGGGGGTTAAACCTCCTAGGGCTCGGAGGCCGCCGGGCTCCCTGCCTGTCCCCCGGACAGTTCGCAAAACGAGCCATTCTATCGCAGAGGAAGTGGTAACTAGTGAAACGTGTATTTCTCAACATTTTTATTTTTTGCACCCTCAGATACTAGATACAAATATTTTCCTATCCAAACAAACCATACATCAATGAAAAGCTTATTTATTCAACTTGCAGATGTATAAATCTCAATTTCCGAAAATTGGCCCTTAAAATTGCTTCTGTGCTCCATAGTTACATATAATAACAATTGAGCTACATTATGCTCAATACACCTAGTAATCCCACCTATCAAATAAAACATCAAATTGCCTTTTTAAAAGAAGCATTATTTGTTTACAAAATGCTAATATGTGAAGTGTTTTTGTTTTCGTCTAGGAAACACATAGCATATTAAGGCTGAAACACAAGTACATTTTTGTACTGATTTGTGCCCTGATTTGCAGTCTGTATGAGTTGATGCTAGCTGCTGGAAGTCAGAGTCAGTCTGCTGATTTCAGGCAGTCGGAGTTGATAGATTTCACAGAAAAAAAAATGCATAGTGTAGGATGGACACATTCTCCTATTGTTTAACTTTAGACTTTTTATTTCCATCCAATCTGAGGAAAAATGTTGCGCTGAATTTAGAGCACGTATTATTTTTATTCGTCATCTCCAGCACAGAGTCAAACGTTTCTACATGCGTTTGTTCTTTTCAACAACTTGAAAAGTGAGTTGGTGTGTGTTCTGTAGTTATTTAGTGTATAATGCCCATGTCAACAAGAGTATGAAACTACAGTATAGTGTTTTGAAGCCTGTTGTGATTTTAAAATTGTATAGTTTGTTTTTAAAATGTAAAAATGTAATTTTAGTACTTGGGCCATTAGGAACAGATGTTTAAATAAAGATATATCACCTGTAAACCCCTTTTTATTAAATATGCTCATTAGCTCCACACAGGAACTCAACAGTGTAATTACATATTTATTATTGTAACAATATAACATATTTGTGTCTTAGTTACACTGTTAATTAAAACCCAGAGGTTCAAGCACAAATTTAAACCCGAGAGTTGCAAATGTGTGCTTATATAAAACACAACACAAATGCTAACCATTAAAATAGCTGTTTGCTAAATTAAAAATACTAAAGCATGCCATAAACACTTCCTAACACCAGCCTAAAATTGTAAAAGCCATTTTTCTACTATCTCCATAATGGCAGCATTAGTCTTACGAGGGCACATGCATTTACATTTAATTAAAACATTCCAATACGCAGTGCATTTTAGAAAATCCTTGAATTTAGAATGCTTGCTTGACATATCTAATAAGCAAAGGGGCCCGCTGTACACCGTAGTTCCACATCTAATATTTCTTACATGATTGACACACTCCCTTATGTCCACTGTGAACCCCTGAACCTGCTTAATAAAACATTTGCCTTCGAAGAGCAGCCGAATGTGGAGGAGGGGATGGGTTTCAATGCCAAAATAATGCCGGCACTCTTTCGTTTTCTTTCCTTGTCTTTCTCGAAGGACTCCAGGCCCCCCCTCACTGCCCCCACTGGCGCTCCCAGTCACATCACAGGGGGTCTTGGCAGCCTCATTAAAATCAAGCAGATCACATGTAAAGACCAGAGGAAGTGGTCCATTCCCTCACTCAAAGCTTGGCAGGCTCTGGGGGTATCCAACTTTGAGCAGTCCTCGCTAGCGAAAGCGCTAACGCAGGCCTCGTATAGTGAAAACAACAGTGTGTTAACGCTTCCACAACAACCTAAGTAAAGCTTGCTTCAGCTATTCTGAAATCATTACAAGTATTATGATAATCATTCGGTGCAGATTGTTTTGTTGGAATAGTCATGCTGCTTTTCTAGCCCTAGCAGAATGAAATTTGTCATTTGTTTGTGTTGAGAGTAAAAGGGGAAGTTCATGTGGTTTGATAGCGCTGACGTTCTCAATTAATGGTTAATAAGAGATTAGCGTGCCTCTGTTTAATGAGGATGCTGCACATTGCCGTTTGGCTTAGCATGGATTCATATCAAGTAATTGCTTTCAAAGGCATTCAAATGCACTCTTTTTCTTTTTTCGTTCGGATAAGCATTCTCCTTTATCCCAGGGCAGAGAACAAACGTGGTGGAGAAACGCTGCTAAAATGCATAATTGGGGCTTGGCAAAGCAGTTATTTATTGAACAGTTTATTTTTGATGATATTTTAATAATTCACACGATTGATTGTTTAAAGAGTGTAAGTAAAGCATGCTCTTAGGCACATTTTCTAAGTCACTGCGTTTGTTCAGCTGTCTGTGGCTGGTCGCATACGTTTAATCTTCAATGAGCTTTTGTTTGCATTGGGCCTTGGCTTCCTTCCTAGTCATGTAGTAAAATGGTTGGAGCTTTGCAACGACAGTAAAGCTATCATCATGTGTTTGTGTGTGTGTGTCACAGTGTTCTTCCAAGGCCTTTATTATGATGCATCAAATTACAACAGCCATACATAACTGCACTGTTGGGGCGTGATTTATGAGCATACAGTGTATTACTTAATATAAATGACATCTAGCAAGGATATAGCAATTTGGAATTCTATGCCAAAAATTGACAAAAATGGCAATTAATCACATGTATTTTTATAGGCAGACTGATTTTGTTCCTGACATTGTATGAATGTTTATAAATTTTTACCTGAATTGTGTCTATGACA
Source organism: Enteromius paludinosus (assembly GCA_032361165.1). Classification (NCBI taxonomy): domain Eukaryota; kingdom Metazoa; phylum Chordata; class Actinopteri; order Cypriniformes; family Cyprinidae; genus Enteromius; species Enteromius paludinosus. The sequence continues at coordinate 7,970,575 of JAUMHQ010000058.1, forward strand.
GTTGTGAGTTTAAACATAATGTGAATAATCATGTTATGAAGTTGAGTTTTCCACTCGTTCACACTGTTTTTTTAACGAGTGGGAAACTCATACATTTACATTTCTGCTAAAGTGTAAATGTACGAGTTTCCCACTCGTTAAAAAAAAGAAACAAAAGTATAAAAGTAACAGAAATTATGCTGTATTTCTGTTGTTTAAAATAATTGTAAATGTAAATAAAATTATGAAATAAAATTACTATATATATATATATATATATATATATATATTTTATTTTATTGTATTCTGTTGTTTTGTTTTGGCTGACTCACTGTACTGTACATGCATTTTGCTCCCCCTGGGTGGTATAATAGTTAAAATAAAGATTATTTTCTGCTCAAAGTAACATTTTTCCATTGATTTTCTCATTTACACAGTGCAGCATTATACTCCGATATCATATGATATATCATATTTTGCAACACTAAAACTAAGATTGTAAACATGTATTACACAGAAATCGCATGCAGAATTTTAATTAACTTTAAAGGGAAACTACTTCCTGATTTCACTTTTTAGTGTTGTATACCTGCATATGATTCAAAGGGAGAGCTATTAATGAGAACGGAGAATTAAAGTGCAGTAGACCTGCTGGTCTGCGAAGGTTGTTCAAACAGCCATCTGACACCAGGGGGACAGACAAGCCAGGGAATCAGATGCAAGACTGGATGAAAGAACAAACAAGCATGACAGTGACCAACATTCAGCAACTACGACATCCTTGCCTCTCTTAGCCTAGCCGGAACATTCGTGCCCCAAGATGGCAACACTGCCAGCCAGTCAACCTGCCAACCATGTGGGGATAATTAGGTACAGAACTCTCACATCTCCTCAGCTCTCTCACCGGTTATCTTCTCTGTCACCATTTCCAATCGAGAAACAGAAAAGAATGAAACTACAATTGCTATGATGTTCCGGATATCTCTCAGTTTGCAGTGCTATCATGAGGGCAAGAGGAAAGAGGAAGAAGAAACCCCCTCGGCTGGAGCTGACATTGCTGGACACTTCCAAACACCCACTGCATTCTGGGTAGGCTTGCTGGCATCTTCTCACAGTCAGAAAAATCCTTGCTATCATCTCGCTCAGAAATCTTTGACACCTCTTTTGCATGATTTTATCATAACTTGTCGTGAGGAGGTAGATGGTGTCCACATAGAGCACGACCTGGCCAGATATGGATTTGATTTCTGCATGAGCTATTCATCTCTACTCTGTTGCTGTGTTGTAGAAAAATAAAAAAAAGTATGAAAAATAAGAAAACATGTCTCTGCGCTTCACTCTGTGGTTGCTCATTGAAACAAAGAATGCTTTTTTTGGTTGTTATTTTCAATAAATATTTGGTACAGATACATTTGACATCTGAGTGAAAACGTGGTTCTATTAATAATAACAATCATGATATTACATTATATTGATAATGATGATAATAATAATAGAATCATCTTGTTCAAAAAATTGAAGCATTTTAAGCTGTTGATAGAGTTAGTGAATTAAAAAATACAATTGGGATTATTTAATATCATAGTGCATTTTTAACTGTTAGTGGATTAAAAAATACAATTGTGTATTATTTAATTTCTTAGTGCATTTTTAACTGTTTAAATTTTTTTCTCTGAAAACAATAAAATGTTTGCTGTATGAAACACAAATATGTAACCTTACAGATACAAGAATGTATTTTTTTTTATCAATATTAGCACATTTTGATATTCAGCATTATAAGCCTTTGAATGTTAAATGAAGATAATTGTCTGCTAATAAAGAAAAAATGCTAATTCTTTTTTAAGACACAGCTGTAGAGCAAACCCATGCTGAAGTCAAGACAACAGAACCATATGTTTGGTGCTAAGAAGTAATTATCATAGATAATACAGATTATTTTAATAATTAGAAAACAATATGACCGTTTTAAAAGGTGTTATCCTTTATCTCAGTCACCGTAAGGTGTTATTCTCCTCAGAATTCAGGTGTTACGTCTCTCTTCTTGCGTAAAACCCATCTGTTTTTTTTTTTGTTTTTTTTTACGATCTTAATGTTTCTTGTTTGAGTCTCAGAGTGATTTCAAGGTAATTATATATGCATTTTGCTAGCCAGGCGAGACCTAGCTGCCTTCTGGTCTAAATTATGCCAATACATATGTTTGTTGCAGTGATACCACATGAATAAATGATGGAGGAGTCTCTATGCTATGGCAGCAGAGTAGAACAGTAATATGCACTATATGGCAGAATCACTGAAAGACTACGCTACAACAAGAGGGCGTTTTGGCAGGTTTACAGATCATCATTTATAATACATTGTTAGTCTTTCAGCTATGCACAAAAGCCAGATGTTCTTTTTATCAGTCAGTCTCTGGGTTGTAAACATGGTAAAACGAGAGATGGCGAGGAGGAGAGAGGGAAATGCGTAAAAACAACAACCCCCCCCCCCCGCCAAAAAAGAAAATGTTTTATGTTATCAACACAGGCCATTTTGGATCCAACAACAAAAGGATTATTTGAGTTTGCGAATTGCTTGAGCTAAGAAAGAGAAGCTTGTGTCGAGGCGGATCTATTATTTGGCTAATACACACAGGGCTGGTGGGCCGGCTGTTATCAGGGCCCAGCCCTGCACGCTACATCTTTCTGTCTTCATATAAACAAAGGTCAACATGGGAACTTACTATAACTGTGTGCAAGCAATCACCGTTTCAAGGGGTCCGTTTGAACACCATCTTGGCGAGCTGACAGTGCAGCGTCCCAGAGCAAAAACAAACAGCTGCGGACATATGGGTAGGAGGTGCAAGACGCTCCTCCTGCAGACTGCCTTGGGAAGAAGGGCCAGATAGATGAATGCAGGCTGCTGCGTTCCCTTTCTAATGGCCCGCGTGGTGGTAGTGAGCCCTGGTGGAGAACTCAACATTTATGAGTGTGAATCTTTAAGAGCTGTCCTGATGAAAGCCAACACTGGGCACCAACTCTGATGCCACAGTTATGGATGGGATGGGGTGGGGGAACCACGCCACGAAGATCCACCCCAGGGCATCCTCCACACAAGAGTCGAGATAGACAGAGAGACCTGATAAATAAATCAACTTAAAGGACTGCAGAGGGTTTGAGGCCTATTTCTCTTCTTGAACCCTAGTTTTGAGACAGCCGGTGGGAGGGAGCGGGGAATGAGGAGGGGAAAAAAGCAGGCTTCTTCATGACTTCGTCCCAACAGGCATCAAGGACCAAAGACACCAAGTCTGTGATTCTTTCAAGAAATTAAATATATTCACTTATCCGAAAGGCCTTGGCTCAAGATCCTCATCATTTTCTTTAACGGCCGAGATAAAAGCATAAGGACTTTCCCATTGGTTTTCAATCGAAGAGCGCTTTGAAAGCTCATACTTGATTTGAAGGTCTCTTAGAACTTACTTTGGGACAACAAATTCTGAACTGCCCCTTTTCAAGTAGAGACGAGTATAAAAGAGATTTCTTAAAACATCAGGGAGCTTTCAATTACCACCCCCACCCTTCCTCCCTTCCTCCCTCCCTCCCTTTAACTTTAGAGGCTGCAGTAGTTATTCAAACTTAATTGAACAAGACTAGAGTTTTTGCTGTGGTCGTTTCTATCTAATACACTCTGAACAACTCTGGTTCAGAACTTTTATGTGTTATTATTTATTCATGGCGAATACATACAGAAAAATTCACAATAGTGACAATAACAGTATTATAATTAATGATAAACAGCTGCGCGGAGGTGAGATGACGCATTTACGTGTTGACTGATGAGGTACCTGTTTACTTCCGTTGGTGCAACTCTTCTAACAACACACTTTAACAGCAGGTGCAAATCTCTCACAATCAATGCATCGTGCAGAGGAAAACAATACACAGTAATAAACAAATTTCCTCTATACGCACTTTAGAGTTGTGTTAACCCATTCCCCTCCAGAAATAATTGTTCCTTGTTATTTTTTACTTTAGTTTTTCAATTCTTAGCCATTCTTGGTTAGACGCTGCAAGTTTGTGGCATGACTTTCAAAAGAGTGAATTAGATAGCTAGAACTCACCCAGACTTCACACAACTCTCCATTTGACATAACCGACTTTGGTCTATAGCCTGCTGTTTGACGTAAGCAGCGGAAAGCTGGCTTTCTGAATGTGTTTGCAAACGGATGAGACTGACGGAATAAAATCTTCCACTGCGCCTCCGTTCTACCCCTCGATTTGAGTTGTTCAACACAACAATGAAATCTATCAAAATCAGCTCATTATAGAAATCTATTTTAAGGGTTCAAATCAGCTGACAAGAAGTCGACAACGCAGGAAAAGCATGTTTACGTGACATTTTGAAATTATCAAGTTTGCTCCAGTCTTGACGTTGAAACATAAACATCCACTTGGCTGATCCAAAATATTGGTGAGAAACTGTCAGGAGTGATATCATGCCACCTTTTCTTGTAGGTGCAGCATGTATTTTTGGGTTTTTTTTTTTTAAGCGTGCAGCTTCTCATTCAGCTGTATGAGATGAGGTCACATTTGTATACATACACGGGGCAACTTGGAGGATATGATTTTTACCTCTTCCCTTTTAAAACACCCACTCTTACTGGATGTGCATCTGCAGCAAGGACCAAATGGAGCAGGTATTCTTGTTATAATTCAACATTTATGAAATGATTGTTAGTACTTCCTCTTTCCAATTTATTGTGACATATTCTTTTTACAGTCAGACCTGCACTCACAAGCAGAATAACGATTGGAGTAAATAATTATAAATACATTTTTGCATAAATTTTCCCATTTAAGTAAATTAAATGAATAATTGCTTTCTCTCAAATTTCGCATTTGCTTATGTTTGATAGAAATTGAGTGCATTTACATGTACATCGAAATAAATTTAATAATTCAAGGGTTTAAGTGGAAAAATAATTCAATGGTTCATGGGTATGTCAATCTCACCATGCAATTTTTTCCATTTTATGTCGATAATATAAGCCTACTGCAAGTTTGACCTACTTATAACCCACATCTTACAGTTCCTGTCTGTTAAAATTAAATCCAGAATGGACTATAGGGTTTGATTCTACACTTTGAAACAAATATAAGGAATGACGCCTTATTATTTATCCGATCTGACCAGCTTCCCTCACACCCACAGGTCTGTTAGATCTGCCTACTATCTGATCCTGACTATCCCTCAGCCATGCTTAAATTTTAAGGCTAACAGTGCACTCTCCATCATTGCCTTGAGGTTATGGATTAGCCCACCACTGTCCGTTAGGTCCTCCTCCACTATCAACATGCTCAAAAAACAACTTTAATACTTATATAGTCCCTTTGGGCTTTGAGAATGTGTGTTATCTTTGGTTCGTGTGTTGAGTTTTGTCATACAGTTCAAAATTGCCTGTCGTATTATATAAATACATTTGACCTGACTTAAAATCCATCTATTGTTCTGTTTGCAGTTATATTGAAAGCCAGTTGAGAGGGCAGGTTTGCAATGCTAATACAGGTAAACAAAAGATCTCCTTAACAGCGCTATTCTCTCCAGAATGGTGTTTCATGTGTTTTACAAGCTTTGGCTTGTTTCCGCAACACACACTGGCTGCGGTATTTGTTTCATTTTGCATTTTGTAGGTGATGATGCTACAAACGTAACTGCAAGACTTCTGTAAAAGCAGTTGCTGTTGTAGTACGGCAGAGGGAGGAAAATAAAAGATATTCTCACCACGCTGCTGTCACATGCTCACTGACAGCAATTTGGATGCGGCAACAATAGCTTCTGATTCCTTTAACAGCTGCTAATGTAGTTTCCTTTTATTCAGTGATCCAAGAGCAAGGCGTGAAATGAAACCCCCCTTTTCCCTTTCTTTAGACCAATTTTTTTATATATATATATTTTCACTTGTGTCTGCAACCAAAGTCATTTACATCTCCCAGGGCAAGGGGGTGGCGTTCAGGAGGGTGTCGGGCAAAGAAATGCTCTCTCGTTGTCTTTTATTGTAACAAAAGCTTATTTAACCTGAGGTTTATTTACTGCAAGGATCCCTGGCCTCCTTCCAAGGTCCCATTATGAGAGTGTCCGCTACCTAATCAACAGAAGCATCAATATATTATTAACAAGCCTACTAGAATGCTATGCAGGGGAATGGCCCTCTTCTGGGAATAGAGCTAATAGGAGACAGTCAGAACACAGGTAGTGAGTGAGATTGTAAGGTGTACACAGAGATGATGCACGCAAGAGATGTTCTGCATATTTGTACCCACAGAAATAAAGGAAGAGTGTAGATGGACCTAGATTGGTCACCTAAAATGTCAAGCAGTTGTCCTTCTTTAAAATAGCATAATTAATGAATTGTCAATGAATAAATAAATAAACAAAATTTAGACACTGAATATAAATGACATTTAAAATGTTGTCTGTCAATGTTATTGGCTTACGTTTAGATTAGGGATGTCCCGATCACGATCGGCCGATCAGTAACGCGCGTTTTGTCAGTATTATCAGTATTAGTAAAGTACTTTACCTATGAATTGTAATAATATTATTTGAGGACACACCACTATTTTGAAAAATGTCCAATTCCCGTAGAGGTAAACGATTGAGTTCACCATGTTTGAATCCATTCAGCTGATCTCCGGGTCTGGCGGAAAGCACTTTTAGCTGTAGCTTAGCATAGATCATTGAATCTGATTAAACCGTTAGCGTCATGCTCAAAAATGACCAAAGAGTTTCAACATTTTTCCTATTTAAAACATAAATCTTCTGTAGTTACACTGTGTACTAAGACCGACGGAAAATGAAAAGTTGCACTTTTCTAGGCCAATATGGAAATACTCTCTTTCAATAATAAAGGAACTTTTTCGCCGTTTTATGAGTGCAGCGGATATAATTATTACTATCATCATGATATTATTCAGTGCCTGAAAATAGTGCCCAGCCTGGTAACTTCCAACGTGACAGGCATTATTGTGTAGTTGCAGGTACAGTTCAGGATTGGCACCAAAATAAATATCTTCTGAATTGTCTCCATGGTTGCAAGGCACACTCCCTGTGTTGGTTATGTTGACGGAAGTTTGTGACGGAAGAATTTTCAGGTGCTGCATGATATCGTAGTGCCTGTTGCATCCATGGCACCCATGATATCATTAATTTTGGTTTGTTAAAATATTAATTAAAAAAACTTTTTTTTTACAAAAACAGAGCCATGTAGTGATTCCTCCAAATAAGCAAGTAAATATACAAATAAATAAATTTACACTTTTACCTTCAGAATATATTATAATATATTTTATTAGAAAAAAAAGGTTCTAAGCCACTTTTGATCATTTATTTGGGTAAAACAAGCAGATTTTATTCCATTTACACTCTAAAATCAGCTGTTGAGATCATACAATTACAATTTTTTTTTTTTCAATCTCTGCAAAGTCTTCAGCTTCCCTCCCCTACAAGCTCTTGGCTGCATTTCCATTTACGATGAATCTTATTTTGACTTTGCCTTTGCTGACCTCCATTTTAGCCATCAGACTTACTTCACCCCCTGCTCCGTTCCTTGCATTCGTATGCTTTTCTTCTTTCCTCACACATCTAATTGACTTCATGTCTGATCATGTAAAGGATGCTGTTCTCCACCTGCTCCACACACTAACACTAAATCCTCTAGTGCTCTCACTCCATTAACAAAGAACAGCACCAAAGTTCTGCTCCCTGCTATCAAACCAGCGACTGCTAAAATCTCATTTTCAACTCAATTTAACCTGCTACCCCTCAAGGGTGGTGCGATTATAGCAAACCTGCTCTGTCACACGTAAATTAGGACAAAAACTTCCTATAATGCTAAGGTTACCTAATGATAGACATGAGCCTTTCACAATGCCAGACTAACCCATGTCTGAGCTGCTCCGTGCTTGTGTTTTCTTAAAATAAGCTAAATGTAGTACATGCTCTCTCTCTTTTTTTTTTTTTTTTTCTGGGTTAATGCGGCACTTATAAATGAGTATCATTTACCTCTACTGAAGTGGGCCTGTTTTTATTAGTCTCATGAGATTTAATTACAGATCCAGTCCCTATCATTGCAAATCTGCTATATGTGCAGTTTATTTTTTCATTTAGGTTTTTGAATAGGTATCTCAACGTCATTTAATAATTTAGTCAAGTGACTTAAATCAGGGCTTTTCAAACCTTTTACTCCCAAATATCATGATCTCAGTGTGAGGGACCGACTTCCAAAAATGTAAAAGCAGCTATATATGGCATATCATTGTGTTTAATAAGCACACAAAGATGCTGTCTCCAAAATTAAAGTATTACATTTTGGTGTCACTCTACTAAAGACAATATTATTAGATTATATTTGAATTATATTTTCTCCCTTGTATTAAAGAAGAGAATATTATACAAATATTGAATTATTTTATTTCTTAATAAAAATAGAATATCTTATTTTAAATAGATTTTTGTATAAATATATAAAAAGGTTTCCTCTGTCAAATTTCACAAACCCCAAAATCAATTGGTTTCTTTTTCCATAGGCAACCTTCTCAAAATGATGTTATTCATAATACTAATATTTCCTATAGTTCTTTAAAAAATTATGTCTTTGCTTGCCTTCAGATATAAAAGAAAACATATTGGTATTTCTTGTGTGATATCTTGATTCAAAAATGCTGCTATGATGAGTTTGCACTTCTTTCGAAGCATTTAAGCTTCATTGGTAAATTCTCATTACCAGGCTTGATGTTTTAACCAGCATACTAACAATATCAAGATATTTCTACTGCCAGTAGTGTTTACAGTTAAGCTAGCACCGTTTCTTCATCTGCATTGATACATGTCATTCACACAGCATGCATGTTGATCTTATCCCCGTGATTCTTGCTTTGAGCTCGCCTTAAGCAAATGTATAGATCACCCTCAGAGTCACTCAATGTAATGATGCCTCACACCTGACAGCCCTGACAGGCCTGTCTGTGGATCTGTCGCTCAGTCTAGGATCACGGCTATGGGCGCGTCAGTAACCAGATTTAACCTACACATCAATAAGTTACTCTGGGCCACTAGTAACACACATGAGTTCTCTGTTCTTCTTATAGTAAATGAATAATTTATACTCAGGAATAATTTAGAGAGGTGACGCATCCTAACATTTTTTAACAAACCAGAGCCTGGTGTGTACTGTATGTGTGCATAAGAGATCACTGGTGGATGCTCAAGTTGGAGGGTCTCAGCAGGTCTTTGGGCCTCTTCATTCTCACCTCATTCACAGCTCATTCACGCTTGGCGAAGCGTCTGCTTCCCATTAACACTGGGTCATACTCTCCCTCCACACTCCCGTCTCACACTGACATCCTCAATCTGCATGCAGGACAGCAGCCTATGCAGGGCCAAGCAACCACACAAACAGCACTTACTGTCATCATACCATTAAGAGCAATTTGGACATCCATTGAAGAGCACATTGGATTTCCTAATTTTGTTATCTTTTTAATGGCATTTTGAAAAATATTTACAGGGACCGTTTGGGAGGATTTAGATTTTTTTTTATGTTTTTATTAAAAAAGCTTGAGCTAAATTATTCTAATAAGCAAAATAATTTACGTACAAAAGATTTCAAGGGAAAAAAATTTATTTGAATGAAACTCAATGAAGAGCATAACCAAATAAATGTACTTAAAAACTAGTGCTGTAAAACGATTAATCATGGCTAATCACATACAAAGTGTAAATATTTTTTTAAATCTATACTGTATGTCTGTATGGTCACCGTGATTTTGACGTGATCCTGGATCAATCAGATTTGAAGAACAAGTTCATTGTTTTTGTCAACTTTAAGCTTCCAGTCAGTGTTTGGTGCTTGTACAGCAGTGTCATTCATCTATCACTTCCTCTGATTTTAGGGATTATGGTTTAGGTGTAGAGATATGGTCAAGACTAAAAACATTTTTTTAATGTTGTTCCTGGATAAACAAAATATGTTGACCTAGGAACACATCTAACTCAGCAAATTCAGGAAGTGCTTACTTGGTAAGTACATTTTATTTAATGTAAATACAACAATATTACTCAGTACCTAATTAGGTAATAACTCTGTATTATGAAATTCTGAAATTTCAAGCCAGATTCATTGGAAATATGTGACTGCCATTTCTGTAAAATATTAAATATGTTGTACTGGGTACATTTCTCATCATTTTTTAGAATTGCTCACAAGACACTAAAAGCTTTTTTTTTCTCCATTGTAGCTGTGAGCTTCTAAAACATGTGTGCACTGTTTTTTTTGTTGTTGTTTTTTCACTTGTGTTGCTTGTAGCACCTTTTTATGAGTTTTCAGCTAAAAAAAAAAAAAAAAAAAAACATGAAATTGCTTTAATATTAAAAAAAACAGTATCATTCTCTACAGTCTGAATGAACAACAAATTAGCAAATGGATAAACGAATTTGCTTATTTAATTGCATCACTAAAAATGTTTTATTTAGAAAATACAAAGAACTATGGAAATTTAAACAGCACTATGAGTATTTTACTCTTATTTATGTATGCTGCATACTGATACACCATTTGCCATTTGAATTAGGACAAAATGCTCTAGAACCAAAAAAACATGAGCTGACCATGGACGCAGGGTCTGAAGGGGTTAAATGAAACCAAAGTGTTACATTTTCACATTTGAGAAGTTGGAGCTTTTAACTATCATTGGATGAATATGGTGATCTGTTTGTGCTCTGAAATAATCTGTTCATATATCCTGATCAGAAAAAAAAAACTATTATGCTTCAATTTACTGCAATAAACAAACCAATCAATGACTTGCTGCCTTTCAAGAGGTTCCAGAGAGACAGTGACATCCTCCTGGGTTTAAATGACACATTTGTGGTGTATTAACACGCCATAAACTTCACAGTGAATTTCAGTTTGTGCTTGTAAAGTAATCCCTCCCAATGGTGGAGTATAGAGTGAGAATCTCTGCCCTGCCATTAGTGAAGCGGTTAAGATGATGAGAACAGTCCTTCTACTCCCCAAGCTGTCCCCAACGGCAACGGCACGTCCCTGTGTTCCCCTCACCTTCTTTATCTGCAGACTTGACAAGAGCGACCAGAACCCCGCAGATCTATTTGGCATCATCACTGAGTCACTCACAATATGTAAATATACGAGAGGGGATCTGTACCTTCATCCATTATAGATGAAGAAAACCCAAAGCCGGGAAATGGGGCCCTTTAAACGTCAGTCTCGGGCCCTTTGTGCCTGTGGCTACAGAGCCAAAAACTGTACTTAGAGCCACTCACTGTACTTTCTTGATGGCTTATTCATATTAAAGATGGCTGAGGCTGATATATGAAATTGTTAAATACATACATTTTTAACAGATGTATTGTTGTTGAACATGTCTTTTAATAAAATGAGTGCAGTAGTACAGCAAAATCAGAATACTGATAATAATAGTAATTTACTAAATATTACACTGTAATTTTCATTGTTTTGTAGTACTTTAACTCATGCATACCCAAACATCATTTTTTAATTAACAATTCTTCAAATGCAGAATTCTATGCAAATTTGACGGTACCACAAGAACATTGAGAGTCCCAGGTCCTTCAGCTCACAAGCAACCATCCAGAACAAAATATGTCACATTAAACAATAGATAGAAATAGAAGAAAATTGTAAAAGATTGTTTCAATTTTCTCAAGGATACTCTAAGAAAAAACACTGCTAATGGGTCAGTGATAAATAAGAGTGTCCGCAAAAAGAAAAAGAAAATCTGGTAACTCTTTACAATACAAATACAATTGCCTCATTTGTTAACTGTTAAATTCTTTCTTTTTTAGTTTTGGTTTCTTGTCTCCTTGCTTTGGTTTCGTTTTATATTCCCACGTGTATGTCTATATTTGGCATGTTCCGGTTCATGTGATTATTAGTTGATGAATCCCCACCTGTATTCCTCACCTGTCTTGTGTTCAGTTCATTAGTTCCAAGTGTATTATGCAGTTCTGTTTGAATGTTTCAGTGTCCATGATCATTGTTATGTTGCTCGTTGTATTCAGTTTTCTTATACTCCTGCGTGTGATATTAAAAGACATTTATTAAGACTCAGCGACTCCAGCGTTCTGTCTTCCACACGACATCTATGACAGAACCATGGACCTACAACAACAACATGGAGCGTATTCTGGAGATGAACTGGGCTGAGGAGTTCCTATATGATCTCCAGCAAGGAGAGATGTCTTTGGAGCAGAACATGGAAGAGTTTCTGAGAGTGTTACATCTGGTGAGCTGGAGTGATTCGATCATTAATATCAACTTCCGGATGGTACTAAAAAATTATTATTTACTTTGTTCCATTCGTCACAAGGATTGTTTTAGACCCGTAGCTGATTTCCTAAATTTAGTTCTTGAGTTAAGTATTTCCATTTTCTTAGTTTATTTGGAGAATGTTAGTCCTTCTACCATCCGGAAGCTGGTTGACACTTCAGCTCACCACCAGCCAGACTCATCCATGTACTGCCCCAAGGTGTCTGCTTCCTCCCTTACCGCCATGAACCCCTGTACTCCAACACTCAACATTACTCAATCCAAGCCAGGCCAATGATCCCCAGCGCTTCAAGAACACATCTCTGAGCCCGCTCTTCAACAGCCCATCTCTGAGCCTGCGCTTTAAGAGCGCACCTCCGAGTCCGCGGTGCAGGAGAGCCAGAAGCCTGTGCACTTGATCCAATTCCCCGCAGATTCCTCTCCGCTATTACGGACAGTAGTGCCGTCCCCTAACCCCACTCTCGACTTGCGGCCAGAAGAGGCGGCCCAATTCACTGCAGATTCCAGTTTGCCGGTAACACGCCATGTTCAGGGTTTCTATGGAAGGGAGAGCCAGTCCAGTTCCCCGCGGACTCCAGTCCACACATTCCAAGCCCAGTTCCTGAGTTACGGCCAGAAGAGCCATTCCGGAATCTTGATCCTGACTCATGGCCAGGAGTCCCGATCCCGAGTCCAGTTCCTGAGTTTGCACTTCAAGAGAGCCCTCCAGAGCACCCTCAAGAACCCGCGCCTCCAGTGCGCCCCGTGAGCCTGCCATGGATGGGCATGCCTGGATGGGCGAGACATCACAGGTGGATGACGTCATTGGCCAGGAAGCATAAAAGCATGTAGAGTGCAGCCGGCTTCAGCTTCAATGTCATGAAGCAAGCACAGGCAGGGATGCCGGAAGTGTGGTTAAGAGACGCGGCGTCTCGTTCCTTTGAGGAACTAGGTTTACATAACTAACCTTGAGACGTTGCTCTTCAGGAACTCAAGCCGCGTCGATGATACGCTATGGGGAACGAGAAGCCCACACCCCCAGACTTGCAAATCCCTGCCTAGTGTGTGTATCTGCACAGCTAGGGCAAGAGAACAGAAGAGCCTGGAGTGGCTCACAAGTATTAGACTGACCCCGTCCCAGCGCACTCCTTCCACAACTCCTAGGAGCAGAGCGATCGGGGAAAAGGAGTACAGGCGGAGCCTCCGCCAAGTTTATACCATGGCATCCAACCCCAATGAAGCTGGATGAACTAGAGAGAACCAGAAGGGACATTGCGTATTCTCTCGAGTCACGAAGAGGTGCACCTCTACCTGATGAAATACTCTCCAGATCTGCTTCACCACCTCGGGGTGGAGCATCCATTCTCTGGGCCTCAGCCCCTGCCTCGACAGGATGACTGCTCCTATGTTTAGATGCCCAGGAATGTAAACAGCTTTCAGTGAGAGGAGTCTGTCCCTTGCCCACACAAGGATCTGGGGCGCCTGCTTGTATAAGGAGTATGATCGCAGACCTCCTTGGAGGTTGATGTAAGAGAGGACTGATGTGTTGATGTGTCGATCTCTCACGTCTAGGAGGAAGTGTTTCAATGCATGAAACATGGCCAGCATCTCCAGGCAGTTGATATGCCACATGAGATGGCGACCACTCTAAAGACCGTGGGCCAAGCGGCCACTCATGACTGCTCCCCAACCATTGAGGCACGCATCTGTGGCTAGCGTTATGCAGCAACATGGAACTCCCAGCTCCAACACGTCCGCCAGATCCAAATGCGATATTCGCAATCGCAGCGAATCCCACCGTGATTCCCCGAGCACAGCCGCCGTATCCACCTCAGTGAGAGTGGGGCTGGCCCCATGAGGAACACTGGTGAAGGCTCTCTCCTCCAAGAGAGCCCTCCGAGAGCAAAAACGCCGAAACGGACGCTCACTCCCGACGCCCTCGGGAGCTGACTGTGCTTTGCTCTTGAGCAGACAACACTCAAACTGCGTGTTTCTCCACCCGTATTTATTTTTTAGTTTGGGGAGAAAACAACATGGCCCAACATGCTGCCTGCTCTCGCCCTTGCCTTCACTCATTTGCTGAATGACAAAAAGCTAAAGCCGGCTGCACTCCATGTGCTTTTATGCTTCCTGGCCAATGACGTCATCCGCCTATGCATGTCAATCTAACAGTCTACTAATACTCTAATAACTAATTGGGTAGCCCTTAATTTTACAATCTTGTCACTCATGCATCATACCATGTACTTACACATTAATTAATAACAGTAATTACAATAACTAGGAAATAACTAACCCCAAACTTACCCAGAACCTTGCACTACCCTATCTAGTTACCTTGTATTACAGTATTTTTCTTATGTAGGTACATTGTAAGTACACTTCATAAGTACACACATACTGAAAAATAAAGTGCAGCTGTTAACTGACATGTAATTGCAAAATAATGAGAGTTAGCTGACAGGTAGTTGCAAAGTTACTTAAAGTTAGTAGTTAGCTGTCAAAAACGGACTTTTAAAATAAAGTGTAACCACAATCTGACCTAATATTGCCATAAATAGCTCAAATTATTTTATAATTCAAGAGATGTATTGACTTGGAACACAATCCTGAAGGTCTTCATGATTTCATTGTCTTTTTTGCGTTTTCAAAATGGATCAAAACCGCTTATTTCTGTCCATTGAGTGCTGATGCGAAATGCATTCTGCTATGAAAATATCTGAATATCACTGGATTAGCAGTAAATGTTAATGAACTTTTAAGCCTGCTAACAGTCAAGTCATTTCTGTTTGATGTTTTAACAGGTAGGGACTGTGTAGCTCTCATTATCTTTTCAGTATCAAAGCTTTCCTGTGTAAATGCAGGTTTGCCTAAAGCTGTCAGATCCTCATCTTTGACAGCTCAATTAGGTTAAGAAAATGAATGCAGGTGACGTTAATTATCAAGAGTTAACACGCGCACACGCCTCCCTTCACAGGCTCATTATAATATAACACAATGGCCATCTTTCGCTCTAAGATGAAGACAGTGAGAACACTTCTGATGATGATAACAACATGAGATAATAAATGCACGTTTTATGTTTAAAAGCAATAAAACAGAATTTAATCTCATACTCGTCAAAAAAAAATGAGGCATGTTTGGAAGTGATGGTCTCAGAGACCAGTAAACATCCAGCATCGGTCCTCATACACACCAATTGTTAATGAGTGCCACTCTTCGGGTAATGAGTTGGCTCTATCTCAGACAGCATAAACAGGGAGCCGGTGTGGGAAACTTGATTTGAGCGACAGGGTCACGCACCTCGCCTTTAGCTGAATTAAAAGAGGATCGCCAGTGATGATGCGCAATATTGCAATGCCCGTTTGCATATGTGCAGTGATATTAAAAGGGATCAGCTTCATCTAGTGAGACACAACAATCAACGTGAAGGGAACAGCATGGTTTAATATCACAAATTACTCCCAGGGAGTGACCTCCTCGCTTTGAGCTTGATTACAGAGCCTTAATTAGGAGGGATTCCCAATTCTCTCCATCCCTCTGTCTCTTTTTCTCCTTTTCCTCTGACGTAGAGCTGGGGGTTTAGTCACAAATTCAATATTTACCTTGCACTACTGTGCTTGTACTGAATCAGGTGGGGGGAATGAGCGAGAAGGGGGTGGGGAGAGATGAAATTAATAAAACCTGCTCTTCAGGATTCAGGTGCAAACCAATTTACAAGCTGGCATTTAAAGGACTTTAATTAATATTTTGTCACAGATGAAATTCAATGTGTTTAAAAGGCTTCTTAATGAATATACACTTAGTACTGGCATGCTATTTTTACAGCAAACAAGGATGAAAGTCCATTTTCTGACCTGTATCAAAAGCTTAGGTGTTCAATAAGTGTAACAATTTTGAGTTTTATTTATCCTAGCCAATGGAACAGTGGGTGCAATTAGGATAGATCACCACAAAAATGAATATGCATATAGGCTCCAAATGGAATGGAATTGATTGGATGGGATAGGATAGGATGTTTGTTTGTTTGTTTGTTTTTTCTGTTTTAAGTTTTCTAGTTTAATAAATATACATATTGTATATATTGTAGGGTAGAGTTGTAGTGAAGACCTTTGCGTTTCTGTGTAGGCTATGAAAATTTTTTCGAATGAAATGGTGAAGTGCTCATGATGTGAACAGAGAAGCTCTGGAGATGAGGCTAGATAGAGAAACTTGGGAATTGACAGAAATAGGACCTTAGAATCCTAAGAATCTGGTACGGTGAGAGAGAAGATCAGATAGACAATGTGGTGCCAATCCATGAGACTCTTAAGAACAAATAATAAGACCTTAAACTAAATCCTATATTGAAGCCAGGGAAGAGACGCCAATACAGGAGAAATATTTTCTCTCTTCCAGTCAGGATAACTATGAATCACTTAGCCAGAACTTGCTCTCACAGCTCAGTTTGGTCAGTTTTGTAGACCTCAGAGTTTCCCCAACCCCTCAGCAGGTAAAAGGAAGTCCAACACAAACATATGACATGCTAGAGGAACTGCTCTTTTGGCTTTTTTTCACCTGCTGCAGCTCTCCAGGGTGAAAGGTCAACCGTCACAGGGGCCAGGGAGGTTCCCCTTGGGGCATGCAGCCTGGAGAACTTCTCTTGAAGCTGAGACACCTCTGCCTGGTTTCACAGCGCTGCCCCAAACTGCCCTGGGGCATGAATGCTATTCGGTATTTATGGGACTGCTGGGCTATCGCTGGACGTACAAACCGCAATCCCTGTCTCTGTCCCATAGGAGAGTGCCTCATCATCCTCCTCTGAAAGAAAGCTGCTGGGGCCTGCCCTAAAGTCCACAGATTTATCAACATCCTGAATCTTTATGATGTGTCCACCCTAAATATTGATAGGTGATGGGGGAAAAACTTTACTATATTGGGATCATTATTTAATAATAGCTGAAGCCACAGAATGTGATATCTGCCACAGCTACTGTATAAGTCATGGAAAAACTGTGGTGGTTTATCTCATCCCACACAAACAAGTATATTTTTACAGTGAGGAACAGATCTCCTGTTCACCAAAAATTCACCAGACTGCTCTGTCTATTCAAGTTGTATAGCTTACTTCAAATAAAACAAAATTTGTCACCATTAAGGTCTACTGACAACCTTCTTATTGTTTCAAACACGTCTGTCCTTCTTCTGTAAAACACAGTTTTTTCCCATGCAATTACAGTGACTTAGGACTAGAGTTTTTAAAGTTTTCAACTATCAAGCATCCTTACAATATCTTTGTGTGATATACAGACCAAAATATATATATATATATATATATATATAAATTTTTGTTTTATGGATTTGTTCATGAATCAGACATAGTTACCTCTGAACATGCCAGAATATGAAGAAGTGAAGTCTAGATTTTCAGTAAACTTAGCACAAAGCAGTGGCGGTTCTACACTAAACCTCCACATCATAATTGTTTTTTATGACCTTTTATTTTTTTTTTTTGCCATTTCACACAACTAAATAAATGAAAAAAGTGCAAATTATTGGTCTGTGTTTAGAATAGTTTG
>JAUMHQ010000058.1:8018000-8030933 GCA_032361165.1 Enteromius paludinosus
GATAAGGTATAGCTAAGAGCGCTCCAGACCAACCTTACGAACGAATGACTTACAGAAGGTATACTTAACTAAGAAGGGGTCGGAAAACACGTGCTAAAGGTAAGGTACCTCTTAAGGTACAACTTAAGAATGACGTAGCGTTAGGGGGGGTTTCGGAGAACACAGTCCTGAACATGTATGCATGACAATGTAAAAGTATTTGGCAGTGGTGGAACATATCTGCCACGTTGCTGCTGTTGGTTATTGCTGTAGTTGTAGATTATTGCTTTTATACTCTAGATTATTGAAACTTGCTACTGCTATTGCCTACGGCAATTCAGTGCTGTGAGTATTTAAGCCCTGCTGCTGCTGCACAAATAACATATAAAAGAATCCGAAGCAGATCTATGCAGGTAGAGCTGGGAAAGGTGGAGGGGTTTTAGAGGATCTCTGAAAGTGTGCTGCAAATTGTTCACGTTTATGCTATCCATCCATTTAAATGTGAAGCAGAAAGCTCTTGGCTGTGTCAACTAACGCTGTGAATATCAAGAGCCTGTGCCATCTAGAGTTTCTTGAAAGAACTACACATTATTTTAAATGTCTAGTAAAAGAAAAAACAAAATGAGAATTGGTATTTAGATATATTTTAGCATGTTTATTCACACTTTTTTGAGATTGAACCCACATTGCAGGGGATTTCATGTTGTACCACACTTGCAAGGACTTCAGGCCATAACACTGAGTGATATTTGCCCCCCTCCCCCAAAAAACACAAAAAATACTCTCACTACAGCCCTCATTTTGTGTCCAGTTTGGGGTAATGTCATCAAATATTAATAACGCCAGTCAGTGTGTTAAAAATCATGGTGGGCTGACATACAGTAGCACAGTGACAGGCAGTGGGGCCGTGTCTGTGCAGAGGAGACAGCTTCCTTCTCACTCACTGATGGAGTTTCAGCGGCACCTGCTCTCAGATCACTTAATGCATCAGTCTAATAACCTTTTAATGTCTGTATTATGGCGGTCATTTAATATTTGCTCTCGGAAAGATGCGCATGTAGATCAGCAATGACTGTAATGATGATAATGATAATCATGTGCTCATAAGCCACTATCTTAAAACATTGCATTACTGTGCTCATCAGTGGTTAAAATGAAGAGCTTTTAGTCATTATGGCTGCAGAAAAAAAAAATCAAAATAACCGCTTGCAATTCTGCTAATGCAATTTCTTCATTCCATGCATGTGCAATTTAATTTCCCCACATTTTGTTGACATTGCTTTTTCTTATTTTTTTCCCCCTTGTCTTTTTCCATATTCACAAGTGGGTCTAAAATGTGGGCCATTTGCATGAGTTATGCTAATTTGTTAGGGCAACGAATGCATTAATTTCATTAGCAAATGGCCTCAAAGCAATAATTACCAGAGTAGGTGTGTCACAAGCAATCATGTTAAATTTCGCCAGTTAATTATTAAGATTTTGTTCAGAGAGACCTAGATTTGACATGAGTAGCCGAAGGAGAGACAGAGATAGAGAGAGAGAGAAAAGAAGGGAAGAAAGTTAATGTTCTCCAGCAGCTAAGGTAAGGTGCGTGTTGTTGTGTTGAGGGGAGGAGGGAGTTGGCAGGAGGAAGGGTGGTAGGCTTGGGTTGGTTTGCATGTTGACAGCTTACATTCTGGACTAATTACCGCAAATAGCACAGGGCTAGCTGGTACTCAGTGAATCCAGAGGGGTATAATTATAAGAGAAAGGAGGGCAGGGGCTACTGAAGCGGTCTCTGCTCCCATTGATTGGAGTCCACTTGAGGAGGAGGGGAAATGCTTCTCTTTAGCTGTCATTGCCTTGTCCTTTGGCCAATGGATACTGAGAAAAACATTCTGATTCTTGAGTTATTATAGACAGACAGCAAGGGCTGCAGATTTTCAGCAAATACTTAAAGTAAAAAAGGCTGTAAAAACTTATTATACACTAGATAAATTCATTTATTTTGGTAATTGATGTTGTTCATTAAAACTGAACATGTAAAAACTAGTCATATTGTGGCAAGTCATATTTTAAGAAATACATTTAGAATTGTGAGAAATAATGTTTCAGTTACAATAAATATTGTTTTTTAAAATAAATTATTAAAATAAATTATTTAAAAAAAAATATTTAAAAAAATGTTGTCCTGTCAAATGATTAATCACATCCAAAATAAGACTATTTGTAAACATTTTGAAAATATTAACATGTATTCTTGTGTATGTATTTGTATTCATATTCTGTAAATTATATCATAAATAAATATATAAATTATATAAACATAACACATTTCTTAAATGTATACATTCACATATGTACATATGTGTATGTATACATAATAAATATATACAGTACACACATTATGTAAACAAAAACTTTTATTTTGGATGTGTTTAATCGTGACAGGACTAATTTATTTATTTATTTATAACAAATGTCAACTATAAAAAATTAAAAGAATCTAAAGAATAAATAAACAACAACAACAAGCATTTAAAAAACAAAAATACAGTTTGTTCAAGATATGTTGTCTGAGGAAGAGTCTTAAAATAACAAGACATTTTATTATTTTATTTTTTTAAGAATAAAGAACATTATTTATTTGATTACTGGAAAAAAAAAAACACAAAAATACAGATTTATAAAACATTTTCTAGTTTTCCTCCCTCCTTTTTTCTTTATACACGGTATCAGAATACAGTGAAGTGACTTATCAAATGTCAGCCATGTGATTATGGCTGAGCAACTTCATCATAGTAAATAATACTCTCTGTCAGCTCAATACATGCTTCTGACGTTCCTCAGGACTGTGTCTTCATCATCTTGGCGGCTGTCTTTGAATAAGAGGTTTGCACCTATAGACTCATCCTCTTCCACTCAAGGCGTAAATCTCCAGGTCTTCCTCTTAAACTCTCTTTAGGGTTAATTCCTCTAGTTCTTATCCACTGACACCCTTTAAAACTTTTCCCTCCTTCTGTCTCTCAAGTGTCTCCTTAAAAGTGAGCACGCTTTTCTCTCATCTCTCCTACACTTTTTGGAAAAAAAAAAAAAAAATTTAATCATTACTTGAATTCAGATGTAAAGCAGCTTATCCTGTGATGTGGATGAAACCAGTAGCTACCACTATGTGATGTTTCTACAATGAGTCTGTCCAATACATCCTTACACCTCTCTCCGTCTTAATAGACAACTAGATAACTTAATAGAGGTTATTTAATGCTCTGAACTTCAGATATTGGAGGATGCTGCTGCTGTCTGTTTTTGTTAATTAGCTTTGTTCTATTATCTAGTGAACAGCCTACTTACTGCCTTTAGGCAGACCCTCATAAGGCAACATTCCAGCCATCATGAAATCTCAAAAGTGTACAATTTGGAGCACTCCACAGTAGGCAGCACCACAGTACAAATACAGGAAAAAATCAACTTGCAAACGGATTTCAGTAGTTTTACATATTGGCATATTAACAACTTGATACATGAAAACATTAAATAAATGAAATATTTTTTATATTACAATCTAAAATAACTTTTAACATTTTAGTACAGTACTTTATTTCAAGGTGTCCTTACAGTGTAATTAAAGTACATTTAAGTACGGCATAATATTATGCCGGCATAATATTAATTAACTGCATGCGTTGATTAAATGGATAGTTTAAGGGTTATTTGCATGCAATGCTAATTATGCATAATTATTTGTTATTGTTTTAGTAAGTACTTGTAACATGTTTAACAAGTACACCTTAAAATAAAGTGTTACCCAGTAGATAAGTTTTAACATTTTGCAGTTTTCAGTGTTACGTGATCTTTTAGAATTTTCTTCTTTTAATGATGATTTGGTTTTTAAATAACAATTATTCATATTAATTAAAATAAAAAAAAAAATGTTTGTCACCTTTAATCATCATTAATAGTCTAATCGTCTTCATCATCATCATCATCATCCTAAAAAGTATTTGTATTTTATTAAAACAATAGTATTCATAGAATAATAGCAAATAATAGTATTGTATAAAATAACATTGGCATATTTTTTGTCAATAATTTTGGGCTTCTTCTGTGTAATCCACTGAATTTAACTAAAAGGAATAACATTTTTACATATGAAATATGCTTATCTTTGAGAACATAGTGAGGTAGCAGTGAAAAATAGCAATTGTGTTTGAATCCTATCATTTTGTACACAGTTTTGGATGGTTGCGAAATAAAGAGAACAAAAGTGCAAGAGGAAAGCAAAATAATTTCATTTCTAGCCGTTTGAAGTGCATTACAGTACATTGGCTAATTAAGCAGTCTGATGCAATTTGTATAGCTAAGACCTCCCATCGGTACGATGCAGTCTGACTAGAGGAGGTCACAAGGTTACTGGTGGAATTCAAACCTAACGAAGCTACTGGACTGAATGAATAAGTTGGGATAGTTGATTCAATTTCCATCAGTACTGCAGCCAGCCATTGTTCCGACTGCAGTCTGTTTGGGATTTACTAGTTTAACTCCTCTTATTTAACCTCTGTGCCCCTCTTCCTCCATCTCTCCACTCCTCCCCACCTCAGGCTGAACTCATTTGAGTTCCTGCATGGGAAGGTCCTGGGGCGGATTCAATCAGCCGGAGCCTTAATTGGCTCTCAGGCATTCAAATTGAAACCGATGGAGAACTAATAACAATTGCCCTACTGGTTTGTAGCTGTAGAAACCGAGGGAAAATTAGTTGTGGTGCCAGAGCGCTGCACTTTTTAATTGCAGGCAGGATTTTGGTGGGTTTGGTTGAGAGAACCATTAAACACACACACACACCCCGAGGGCTTCTCTTTGTTTCCACGACCTCAGAGTGATTTTGTAACATGACTGTGACTGGAATTTCTAGTGGCCATATGAGTTTGTCTCTGTGTGTGTGTGTGTGTGTGTGTGTGTGTTGCCCTCCGGTCCATTCCGCCATGTCATCACCTTCCACCTCTCAGTCATGTAGACAAATGAAAACACACACTCACGAACACACGCAGGTGTTCAGAGGGGCCTTCTCTCAGTTTAACAGACAGTTCAGACACGTCCCGCGCTCTGAGCTGCGGCTAATGTTTACTGAAAAGCAGTTCATCGAAAAGACCTGAGTTCATCGTGGCCATTATTGCACTGCGTGTTTTGACAACTGCGGATGAAAGGGTGGTAGAGGCATGATGGTGAGAGGAAGAAGAGGCCTTTACAAGAAAAGCATTCTTACTAAATGCTGGTGGTGACCTCTTGATCTGTCTGGAAAGCTGCACCAGCAGATGGTAGAGCTCACGGGATGGTTCTTTAGTTTATAAAGATAGTCCTGAAATCATATGTTATATCATTAATCCCAATAGCAACAACAAACAATGATGCACCAAATAACTGCTGTACCATGTTACACTAATGCTATCAGATGGTTATGTGATATCCATCCATGAAATAAACATAAATAAATAAATTAAAAACTGAAGTAGCACGTCAAAATATTACCTTTTTTTAAACTGTGGTGTGTCATTCAGTGTTACACCCAAAAATAACAATTCGGTCATCATTTGATCATCCTTGAATAGTTGCAAACCCATATGAATTACTTTGTCCTGCCAAACACAAAGGAAGATATTTTGAAAAATATTTTGGGTCACCATTGACTTCCATAGTATTTTTTTTTCCCTATGGAAGTCAATGGTGACCAAAACAGCCTGTTTACAAACTTTTTTCAAAATATCTTCCTTTGTGTTCGGCAGAATTTAGATAAAATCACAGTAATATATTTGTAACTTTATTACAAATATGTGATCGCGCATAAATTGAAATAAATGACATACAAATTTCAGTTGATATTTAATCAAAATATATTGTTTCAGTTGAAATTATATCAAAATGTATTTTAGATTACCATAAATGTTTGTTAGTACATTCGGCAATACACCTGAAAGGTATGTCAAAGACATAAAGTAGCCGTGAAAATATGTAAATTATAAAATAACCCATAAAGTTTGACTATTTGCATTTAAGAAAAATGTAAACTATTATGGATTTTTATTTAATTGCAATTAACATGCAGTTCATTGTAAAAAACATTTTAATTATTTTATATTATTTGCTCTTTTTTTTGTTTTTGTTTTTTATAAAGGATTTTTTTTTTATATTTATGTAAAATGTTATTTTTTATTATTTACTTTTTTCTTTTCTTTTTTTTTCTTTAGCTAAATGTTTAAAGATACTATTAAATTGTGTGTGTTTTGTACACATTAAATAAGAATAAAAAATATTTAAAGTAGCAGAAAAATGACAAAACTATATGGTGGAATACATAGTATATGTGCACATCCAAAACAACAGTATTATACTGTCAATACACATTATTCATTATATAAACATGATTTAAGCTATCTTTTTCAGTGCTGTAAAATCTTAAAGGCTGATTTCATCCTATTTCATCCTCTCTGTGCACAAGTTCAGGTTTAATTCTTCTCTGACTAATTCTCTCTCAGTAGGAGTCTGTGGCCTTTATAGCCCTAACCGTACCTGACAGATCAGAGTCAGGGACCTGAAGGATGTGTGTGTGAGTGGACCTTCATATAAGTTGTGTGAATTAATGTGTTCGGCCAGTGTCTGTCACTACAGTGTTGTTGGTGCAGATGCATTGTGGCACTCAGTCCTCATTCGCTGAGGTCATTACACACACAACGCAGATCCAAGTGTGGCTCTTAACTGCTAATAAAGAACAGAGCCTGAGAAAGAGCTTGCCTTAATAGTCAGACATATGAATGTTGAAAACATCTACAAGCGACCGTTATTAGTTTCATTTTGTAATATCCGCATTTCACTTAACTACCGTGATGTTCGCACATCATCATTACAATGAGAAATTCAGTTCATGGCTTATGCACTTTTTGTGTTTCGGTACCCGTCTTTCCTTGTGTGTTTTGAAGAAACCACAGTTTTCTAAAAATACAAAATAGCGCAAACCACAAAATTAGTTCAGTCATAAAAAGTGGAGTTTAATGTCCTATGGTCACAGCTGTTCAGGGATCTGCAAATAAACGCTCTGCTTGTTGTAGACCATGTACTGTAATTCTCATGTGCTAAGATAAGACATTTAAACCATGCTGAGAAGCCACGGCTGCGGTGTTTGGGTGGAGAATGGTGCTTCTCTGTTGCTTTCAGTTCAGCCCAGCTGTGTTTTGAGAGCCCTGAAACAGGCTTTGATCAACTGCTGTTCGCTGTTTCCACTTAAATTCTGTATAAATTAAAGACAAACTCTATCTTTTGTCATGACTAAAAAAAGTTTTATTTGCTCTGTTGTTTTTTTCTTACTGTAGAGGTTTAATTACACCATTCTAATGGTTGGGGTCTGAATATTATTACCATTTAAAACAAAGTAATTATTATTTCTTAATAAATCTTTACTGTCAGTTTAAGTTCTTACCATATAGAACTATTAATATAAATGAAAACTATCAATTCTGTGTAAATTATTATATATGAATAGCTTATATAGAATATATATATATATATTCATTTTGAAAGTTCTTGTATAAAAGGGCTGTGAGATTTTAACAACTGTCAAACAAAATACAGTTAACTAACACAATAGAGCACAATGAAACTTAAACATAATAAAAAACATAAATTCCAGCATTTTATATATGTATATACTTTATTAATTTATTTATTTTTGAGATTAAATCTATTAATTTGACATTAAACCTTGACACTATGTGTTGACAGTTGAGCTAGAAATCTGAGTTTTTGGTACAATTTTTAATTTATAAAAAAAAAAAAAATTAAGCTTATCAAAAAAATTGGTGTGTTTTCAACTTTCATCTTATTCTCTCTCATATGGTTCCAGGCTTTATTGTAGCGAAGTGAAGATTACATTTCGCTGCTGTGGTAACATGCTGCTTAATTAAAGGCAGAACTGATACATATGCATCGAGATTGCATATTCCACTGGCAGATAAGAAGGAGTTTATTTGATAAACTACAAAGAAAGCATCCATTCACATTGAAACAGCCTAGGCTGCATGATGAACGTCACTAAAAGTCTGATGAATTATTCTGAATTCGCAGCAATCAGGTTTTAAAGTGGCAGTAAATCCAGTCTAAATAGGTTCATTCATTATTCTCTGCGGTGGGGCCGGGATACTTAAAGAGTGTTATGTCTGGATTGTCCCACGCTCTGCTGTGTTCTTGCGGACGGTGTTCTGGCTTGACCTGATATACGGTGCGACTCGAATTACGGAGACGGAAATGTCGTCGTCATCTTGTTAGTATTTTGATGTAAGCCTGGGGCACGGGTGTCAGATGCTCTCAAAATTTACAGCTCAATTTGGAAACCACAGATACAGCTGAGCATGGCTTTGGGGTGACTTATAATGAAAATACCAATCCACATTAGCTCCATTTGCCACAAGCAAAATGTTAATATCAGAGCAGAAAAAAAAAAAAAAAAATGAAAAGTGAGAGAGGGGGAGAGATAGAGAACAGAAAAACATGAGAGAAAAAGAAATTTTGCTCTTCATGAAAGTCACACTTCCAACATTACCGGCGACTTTGAAGCCAGCTGATGGTGGTTGGACAGAAATGTAACGCATTCATGTTTGTTGGTGAATTAACAATATCTGGCAACAAGGTTTAGGTTGAGGGGATTCAATACAAAGCATCTGCATCAAATCAGTTTGTGATTGCATTTTGTACATTATGAATGCGCAGAGTATGATCTTCTTTATTAGGTTCACGTTCCAGGGGAAAGAGGCACATTTTGGGAAGCAAGTTTTAAGTTTATGATCCCTCTGTTTGGTTCATCCTTACTCTTTGCCTTCTGGCACCAACTAAATTAAAGACTTTTGTTCCATCCTGATTTTCCACTGGGCCTTTAATGTCATGCTTATTTCAGAAGGATATTGCCAGTGATTCTTACAAATAATGAAGGGAAATGAATGTATTACTGTCTGAGCACAATGAAAACATATTTATCCTCAATCTCCATGTGAATTGCCCTAGCTCAAATAGTCTTCGATTGAATACTGCAAACATATTTGCATAAGCTTTGAATTTAGAGTCCTCCTCGGGCTCTGAGAATTGTGTCAAAGCCTCTCTCTATCTCTCTCTATTGTCATGGTTTGATGGTGATGAAGTGGTACTGCTGATGTATATGATTATCTTAACTAAGTCCCACAAATGAACACTGTGAACAGGCTCACCTTTTTTAGCTATTTTTGCACTCTATTCTGTCTCTCAGTGATTTGAGGGACACACAGAGAACTATTTTTAATATAATCATTAAATACCTCTTTCATTTTATTGGTCTAACTCAAAATTGTCAGCTTGATTTAATCAAATTAAATAATTTTTATTTGAATATTATTATATGTTAATAATAGGCTTTTCATAATTTTTTTTTCAGCAGCAAAATAATAACATTATAACAGCAATAAAAGGCAAAAAAACATTCTATGAAACTGCAGAAAGTGTACAAGGTGAATATACAAGAATTGTTATAAAACCATTTTTTTGGCCAACTAATATGTATTATTAAATTACATTACATTACATTGCTTTGGAATGTGACAACTTGCCCCAGCCTCCCATATGCTACGTCTAAATATCAATATATTTTGGTTTGGTCACAAGAGCTTACATTATGTGGATTGGTCTTTATCACAGTCGCTCTCTCTTTCTCTCTCTCTCTTTTTTTTTTTTTTAATTAGATACCCA
Organism: Enteromius paludinosus; assembly: GCA_032361165.1. Lineage (NCBI taxonomy): Eukaryota > Metazoa > Chordata > Actinopteri > Cypriniformes > Cyprinidae > Enteromius > Enteromius paludinosus. The sequence continues at coordinate 8,027,715 of JAUMHQ010000058.1, forward strand.
TTTTATGTTGCAACGGTCCATTTAGTAGGTTTTATGCCAGCTGAGTATGGCCAAGGGATAATTACAAGGATTATTTACTTCTGTTAATTGAGGTCCCATCTTTGAATGGGTGGTAAAGGTTAATGTCCTTTTGATATATATTTTCTTTCCGTCTCCTCAGACAGAATTACAGGCAAAAGAGAAGGGGATTCCTGAGGGTATACATGTCTGAAATGTTCAAATTCAGTTTTAGAAAAGGAGAAACGTCCACCATAAGTCGGTGGGTTTCAGTGCTGGGGTATATTTCAGGTTCTATTTCTAAGCTCGGCCCCTAAGATGGCCCACATTGATTTCCTTCACTTCTGCTCTTTGCTTGGTCTCAGCGCTTTCATTAAACCCTAATCCGTCTCATTTGCTATGCTTCCAGGAGACATGGAACTAAAATAGGGAGATGGATAATGAATTGAAAAGAAAATGTGAAGTTACATATGTTTTTTTCCCCTGCTCTTTAAATGACCCTTGTCTCCACATTCATGGTGAGGCTGTTTTAATAGTCTTCTTAATAGGAATTTTAAATCACAAAACTGCTAACCTGCAGGTTAATAAAAATGGTAATTTGGTAATCTTGTATCTGATTTAATTGGATTTCAAGAACCCCTTTAAAATGTGTTTGCATTCTGGAAAATTTACACGTGCCGTGTTAAAGGGAACTTGAATCTCCAGCTGTCAGGATAATGAATTAGACCATTTCATCTCTATAATCTTCTGACAATCTCCCCTTGTACTTTCCTGTCACAGTTATCCATTACAGCAATGAATTGCCTAAATATTTGAAATGTTTTACATGGTTTTGTAGCTTTGTAATGTTGCTTGGGCCTCAAAAATACTTTGTGTTGTTTCATCATAACGATAATGTGCAATGAAATAAATGAAAGATGAAATAAAACTTGGGTTGTATTTCATTTGACCTTTGACCTCCTAATATTTCTTTGGGCTTGCATTTCTGTTATATTTTATTGTGTTAGTGGCTGACCAATATATAGCCATGGATATACCGGCTGACATTTGGCATTTTAATAAAAAAAATCTATTTATTTCTCTTTTTTTTGCTTAATTTTTACGAAGATTTTCTGTGTGGCTGAGAAATGCTGTGAATGGGACTTTTATTTTGACAGTGTTGAGAACTACACAGGTGTTGTCATTCTAAGCTCTCATTTAGTTTAACAGTTCTGCCTGATAATAGCGTTACAGTTTTTATTTGACAGTCCACTTTAGACATTCTACTAACTATAAGTAACTTTGTAACATGTCAACTAATTCTCATTAATTTGCAGCGACATGTCTCCTAACTCACAGAGCAGACTGTTAAGGTAGGTTAAGGTTTAGTAGAATAACTTGACATATACTTGCAAAGTTTCTTATAGTCAGGATTTTGTATGTTTCAGTGTATCGTATGTTGTGTTGTGTTAAGTTTCAACTTAAAATAAATTGATACCCTGCTGACTTGAAATTAAAATACTAAGTTTTCACTTAAGTTAACTATAATTAACTTAACATTTCAAGTTGACTAAACTACATTTTTAAGGGGTAACATATTATTTTAAGTTGAAACAACTATTTTTTACTGTATAAGCAGATGGTCTACTAATACTCTAATGACTGCAATAGTTGACATGTAGTTACTGTTAGTGGAATGTCTAAAGTAGACTATTGAAATAAAGTTACTGATAATAGAGCCATAAACACTGTAACACCTACACTGGCATTTAGAAAAATATTTTGATCAATAAATGTATTTGAATATCGACTAAACTAAACATGTATTCTGTGCGTGACAGTGTGTCTGTGCAAACGATTCAAGCCTTGTAAACTGGCTGTGGACAGTTAAGTTTGGCTGTCACTGGACACGCAAGAGCAATCAACTAAAAAATATAATGTGCTAAATCATGTCAAATTCACTCTGTATTGTATGTAAAATCAGCATTAGCAACTTCCATTGTATTTTTTTTTTGAGTAAATGATGACAGAATTTTAATTTTTGGGTAAACGATACTGGATGGTGTATAGGACCGTTTTAGTGGGATTCCCCCTGATGATGTCCCACAATCATTTAGTTTTTATATGGACTTGGACAAGCTAGACAAAATCTGTTGGAATTTCTATCAGGGCAACAGTTTTGTCCTGCTTTTTTACTCGGGTCACAGGCTTGAAGCATTAATAGCCTTAAGGATGTCTGTGTCAGCTAGGCTGGATAGCGAATTTCTGACACAATGCTCTTTCAAATGGATACTGTTACAGCTCAGCTTCTACTCAACCCCCTTTCCTTTCATTTCCCCCTTTCATTTAGTATCGTCTCTCAACCCTTGAGGAGAAGCACTGCTCCTCTCAAAGGGCCAGTGCATATCTGACATCAATTATGGGATTACTATGCTCTAATACTCAACTTTTTCTTACTGTGAATGTGTCAGATGGAAGGAAGGTGTTTTTTTTTCGATCACTACTCTGGTTTCAGGCACTCTCCCCAACCTGGAATGGGCCGTGTCAGCCAGAGCAGTGTGGACAGGACAAAATCATCCAAATGAGTTTGACAGATAGAGTACAATACACCTTGACACTAAGTGAGTCCAACTCTGGTCAACATTTAACCCCTCGGTCTCGGCTGCTTAGCCGATGGAGGTCTGAAAGTAGAAGTGAAGAGTATGTGTGAGGAGTGTGTTAGTGCATGTAGTTTATGGAGAGCACTTTTGGTCTGGTGTTGTTAGCCCTAGGGCTTTAGCTAATGGGCCACCCAATTCCCAGCAGGCCCTGGGGCTCCAAGCAGCTTGGCATTAGTGGCCCCTCTTCATTAACGATGTGTTCTGCTCTTGCTTATGACCCAAAGCCAACAGCCTTCATTCATCATCAAATAAACTCTTAATATCACATCATTCATCTTTACACACACATATACTGTATAGGGCTCTATGTTTCCATGATGCAGAAAACGAGGACCGAATTGAGGAATCCAATCATAAAAACAGAATTTACTGTAAAACTTGATTTGTTACAAATTTTGAATTCGTCAAGTTGAAAAATCATTCTGATCGTTATGGAGCTTGTTTTATGACAAAACTATTTGAATTTGAATTGTCTACAATTCAATTATTGACAAGAGTTATCTAACAAAACGTCTCGGTTACGTATTGTAACCCTCGTTCCCTGAAGAAGGGAACGGAGACGTCACGTCGGTGACCGACGAAT